>OU015498.1:159333752-159353752 GCA_907164885.2 Dolomedes plantarius | reverse complement strand
GTGAACGTCATCTGTGATGTCTGTGGACGTCCTCTGTGACGTCAGTTTTGACGTCATCTTTCAACAAGATAACACAAGACCGCATGTTGCCATCGTGTCCTGACCTACCTCGATACAGAGGGTGTTCGACTGTTGCACTGGCCAGCACGTTCTCCAGATCTCTCACCCATTGAAAACATCTGGCCATGGGTTGCTGAGAGACTGGGTATCCACCGCTCTCCAGCCACTACGATTGATGAAGTGTGGCATAGACTTCAAGCAGAATGGAATGATTTGCCCGTATCTGCCATCCAAGCCCAGTTGGTCTCGATGTCTAACCGGGTTAGAGCCTTTTTTTATCTGCCAGAGCCGGCAGTTGTGTGTACTAATTTCGGACCCTGTATACCCCTAAATTACCTACAAATTTAATCATGTTTTGTTCCTACTATGTTGTATACGTACAATAATTAAAGTTTTGTTATTTGCTTTCCTTCCTGGTGTTGCAATTTTAATGGCCAGTAGTGTATTTAAGTTGCTAAGCCGATTTGGGCAGTCCGTGAGAGAAAACTATTCCATCTATTCACTTTATTTTGGTCTTAAAAGAAAGATTTTAATCTATAGATAAGTCAAATTTGGTTTTTGTAACAGCAATTTCTATTAATAAGCGATAATTTACAGTTAAAAATTGCTTTCTGCGCATGCTCATTGACATGGTTGAATCTGGCTTTATGTACTTACTAAACCCGAGGCCGTATGAACACGTTAAGGGCCTGTTCACATAGGAGTCCGTTGTGTTGCGCTAAGGAAAAGATGACGTTGAGACGAAAATAAACCAATCATACGCCTCGAAACGATTAGTAATAAAATTTTTAACGCCTATGATTGGTTTATTTTCGTCTCAACGTCATCTTTTCCTTAACGCTACGCAACGGACTCCTATGTGAATAGGCCCTAATTGATTTATTCCGAGGAATTCCTCTAGCTCTCTCTCTGTCATTTTTATTTTTAATTATGTTTGTGAGTTATAGAATTAAATATATACCCCATCAATAAGAAATATATACCATATTTCTTTTTATTGGGTTCAATAGTAATTTTTTAAACTGTATTTCTCTATTCTTAATACTATGATTTTCAATATTTGGCAAGGATGTGTTGAGTATAATTTGTGTATTAGTAAATTTAGTTACTATCCAGCCGTCATGTTTTGACGGGAACCAACTAGTCTAAGTTTACATCGAAAAGTCGATTCAACTTGATGGGAATTAAAATTCATGACGTGAACGGGACTTAACAGCTTAAAATTAAAACTTTAGTTCCAGTTAAAAAATTATTCATTTTTAAGTAGCTTGCAAATTAATAGAATTTGAGGCTCCAATGTCTTCTCACCATAGTTTATAGAAATTAATTCAACTCGAATAAAAATATCACTTTATACATTTAACAATTCACCTACGCATAAAACCCAAAATACTTCTTGGTACCAAAACACTCAAATACCTAAATATCCAAAGGAATTTATAAGTATTGGTCTGATGAAAGAATCTACAACGACACAAAGTTTTCAAAACCTCTAAAAAACTACAAGACTGTCATGCAAAATCAACATTTTCAAGCACTTGGTAGTCTATACTAATAATTTCTCACCAGCTGCATGTTAATGCCAAACTAATAAAATTCTTAACGCATTTCACTCAAGAAGTTGATCACCAAACAGGATAGCTGCTTTTTTAGTTGAAGACATCAAATTATTAAAGCATGTTTTTATGCTTTATAAGTTAGATGTCATTAAAATTTCTCTATTGTCAAATGAAACAGCTAGCCAAGGTCAAGATCTAAACTCCCTCATAAATTTAATCGGACTTTGCATGAAACTCTTCAACGAATGGGGCCACAATGAAAGAAGTATGTTTTTTTGCAGTACGACGAGAAAATAAAAGGAAATTTCTCATAAAAAAATAAAACATAAATCTTTGGGTATATAACCTCCAAGTGATAATGTCATATGTTAATACCCATCAAACACTGTCAGCACACTATATCACGAAGAAGAAAAAAACAGTTATAGATGGGTAGAAAATGGTTCTCAGAACAATAAGAGGTATTCCGAATTATAAAATTGATGCTACAATTTTCATTTTACCCAGTTTTCATAACGCATTTTTCATCAAACTGTCAAAGTCTACAACTCTTTTATTTTTCCGAGTTTTATTCATCGCCAATCCAGATGGCAGATAGTGACAGTTCGTTCCGCCGGCGTAATGATGACCGGAATGAATGTCCCCGCTCCCACTCCTGGAGCTGTTGCTCTCGGAAACGAGTGCTTCGACACTCCAGCAGATCGATAAAATGGAACAGAGATAGACGAATGTGGAATAGCTAGTTATCTTCACGGGCGGTTTGGAGGGGGGCTGTTTGCTCAGTTCGAAGGACTTTTTTTTTCTTTCTTTCCAAAGCCTCTGTGTAACGGGTGGAATTGCATATGAGCTAAGTAAGTTGTACTTCAGTCACAGATGAGGAAGTAAAATTTAAAAAATATATAGATTGTGCATACACATGTTTGGGCTCATTTCATTTCAAATGTTACGTTAAACAAGCGGCTAAAATCAAAATGAAAACGAAGTTACTAAAACCGTGTTTTGTTTATGTTTGATAAGTAATGTTATGCGTTAAATACCTTATGTAGAGTATTTACCTTATTTTTTATTGAAGAACAGATTTCTGTGCACCTTTAGCTGTAAGAAATAATTCGACGACTTTTTATAGATAGTAATATACAGTCAATTCCGGTTAATTGGACCACATCGGGGCGCGATCATTTTGGTCCTAATAACCGACTGGTCCGATTACACTAACATGCCCTATTAGGCTTATGCAATACGAATTATTTCGGTTCTTTAGGATTCGGTCCGAATAAGCGGCTGGTCGTATTAACCGGATTCGACTACATACCATCCTTGTTGGTGGGACTCTATATACACCCCTCCGTAAAATGTTAGACTTGTTTAGTTCAACAGGTTTTACTTTTGATTGTTTTCCCATTTTTTAAGAGCAGAAATAATCCAGCCTAAGTGGTATCTACTGTTAAAAATTCATGAACTTTCTCGCGCAGCATATGTTTATAATTACTTATTTTATCAATAAATGGTTTTAATTTTCATTTTTAAAGTTTTATATGCAGAAATATTGTAAGAAATCGTGCTTTATCTAATCTAACGAATAGCATTTAATCATCGTAAGCGAAATCATTCCAACGTAATTAGCAAATTAATATTTTGCGAATTAAGCTCGAGACTACTCTGAAAATGCTAAGCCCCCCCCCCCTTCTTGCTTCCAGTATAAACAACTATCCAGATTTTTATTTGCAATTAAAGTAAATCTTAACTGTAGTGTCCAAACTATCAGAAGTTTTGTGTTCTCCTGAAGTTTGAAGGATATATGCTTCAATCTGTCATACTTTAAAAAAGCTTACAGGACTAGTACTAAATAAGATGTTTGGATATTAGGTTAAATAAGACTGTGATATTTACTTGTATGCATACAGCGAAAGAGATTGAATTGGTCAAGTGTGCTGACTATCAAACTATGTACACGATGCCTCAAATTTTATATATTTGCGAGAGTGATAGAAGTCTCTAAAAGTGTTGCTACGTTATGTATGGATCCGGTGGCTTTTTTGGCTGAAAATTATCGAATTTTGATGTTACTCACCAGAAATACTAGATAAGGAATCGGCTTATTTTAAGATTGAATTAAATAACCGGAACATAAAGACTTTGTATGTCCGAAACTGAGTGTCCGAACAGCAACTTCATGACAGAAATCTCTACGGACCTATATTTTGAGCTATTGTTTTCAGTGATTATTCAAAATAGATAATATTACTTAATTTTTTACATTATCAAACTCATTAGCTTATAACCTTAATGAAGCAATTTCACATCATCAAAGTCTAACATTCAAAATTACACGAGTACATAATTTATTTTGAAAGCTGGGAATGAATTTTGCTTCTTTAGTACAAACTTTGGAACATGTCAGGTTCAATATTTGGCATGGATTCCCATCATTTGTATTACACAGCAGCATGCAGAGATAACTGATGAAACAAAAGTCAATACTTTATGGCTTTATCTGATACTCTCCCATATAAATATTTCCAGAAAAGATTGTGTTGTGTATGAGTAATTCTTAAACGTTAGATCAACACTTTGTAAATTTGTTTTGTTTGATAATTCTGAAACTTCTTACTTTGCAGTTGATTTTCGTTGCTCCATCTGCCCCTCATTTAACTTTTAAAAGATTCTACTAGGGGAAAAGCTTTAGTTAAAGCCCGAAAATTAAGTTGCCCATAAATTAAATTTTCATCACTTTAGGGGGAATTTCTAGTCTAATCTGACAAGCTTTAAATCTTAAGTACAGATTATTTATCTGCTTTACATATAAAGTACATTGCAAATCTAAAATTCCCCAAACAGTTACCAATAGGAATAACACATTAAATCATAAGTAATTATTTCCTCAAAAGTATAATTCGGTAAGCATGTACACCCAAAAGGTCTGAAATTCAGCTTTCAAAAGATTTTAGTAAAGACTCACCTAATGACCCCTGATTTGTACGGAGAACGGGTGTAAGAGCCCTACTTTCGGAACCAGCTGCCCTCTGAAAAAAAAGCTTCATAGAAAACATCGTAGAAAGTAAAATAATATATGTATTTGAATGATGTCAGTGGAAAGTCAAATCGCATTCACAAAAGCTCTTGCGTTTTAACAGTAACCTAATCAAAATATTCAGTTTTAATTTTCCCCTCCTTATAAGTAAGATAAAAGAACAAAAAAAATATTTCTAGTGACCATTTTTACGAGTTTCTAAATTCTTTATCATACAGTGCAAATCTTTAAGTACCTAAAAATTGATAGTACAAGAGATTTAAACGATTTATAAACAACCGATCTGATTTTGAAAAAAAAAATTAGAAAATGTATGTCATCTGCGAATGAAATGTTAAACGCCTGATTCAGACTTCAATTTTGAGATGACTGTGCTCATATCGTGATTCATATCGCTTGCATAAAAATTGAACATAGGGAGAGAAGGACAAAAGCTTAACCCTACAATGCACGACATTTTTTATAAAAATGTATTTAATAAACAAGTAAAATATTAAACTATAAAATCAATAGTAATCACGTTTGCAAAATAGCTATTTTGCAGATGTGCATTTTATTTCATTTATACAGAAAAGGTAAAAATTTTCGATGAGACTAAATGGCAATGCTAAGTAATGTGTTGTTAAGCACTTGTTTAAATCTGACATACTTAAAAATGTTTAGAATTTTAAATACATATTAGTAAAAACATTGTCAAGTTTGACAAAGTAGAGTACCTAAACTAAGCGAGAATAATTTCTATGATATTGTACAAATCAATACTATTTAAAAGTTATTGAAGTTCAAATTATAGAAAAAATGTACCCCACGAGTTCATTATTCATAAGCGTTTACATGAAGGAATAAACCACACGATAAACGTGTTAACTATTTTAATAAACTTTGTATACTCGGATATTAGTTATAAATGAAGGTTACTATCTTATTTTTGCATAGAAGTAAGCTTTACCATCTTTGAGGGGGAAATGAATAAGAGCTATGTATTACTTTGTATTTAATAGAACCTCTTGCATATTGGACTGTAATATTTTCGAATATTAGCATGGTACTTAAATAGAAAAGTTTAAATTTCAATTAATTTGAATACAATGTGCATTATTCCGAAATAGAACTTTTCGAGCAATCACGAAGTATCTGTGCCACCTAACACAAATGTGTCCAACTATTGGCCTTGTATAATTTTTTCTACATATACTCTGAGAGTACCTATCTGCCTATTTGCCGAACAGAGCTTCAATAAAATTTGCCAACAAGTAAGTAAACAATGGAATTATAGCGTACTGTTTAAAACAATCATAGCTGAGAAATCAGTAGCTGGCATAAAAGTAATCAACAATGCAAAGCAACAATTGGCCAGTGATGGCATAAACAAGAAAAGATTCTTACGACATTTTAGACAAATTTTTCAGTTTCTAAATACTGCAGTTCAGGTTTGTAAGAAGTTTGGTTTCGGGCAAGAATTGACTACAAGCAGTAGCGAGATCTAACCAGGACGACATGTCAGAAGAAAAAAAGGGTATTAAAGGGAGAGAGGATAAGTTCCTAAATAGTAGTGATGATGATCATCTAAGCGAAACTTCTGATGGAGGATATGCGACTCAAGGGCCCGGTTCGACTCATGGCTGTGACACTTCTGAATTGAATTTAGAGCTAAAGTCGGTAGATTGCGTTGACAGAGGCTTGGAAGTTACAGCAAGTGACATCATGATCATTGAACACCTGCCAGGTGGAACATGGTATGAAATAGGGAGTTGTGAATTGTTTTAATCAGAATGCTCAAGCATAAGCTACAAGTTTCTTAGATCTTATATGAAAAGAGAATTCATAAAGTATTAACTTCTACTTTCGCTTTAATCTGTGATCTGTAAACAAAGGAGTTGTGAACTCTTTATAATTCATGATTTGGTTTGTCTCTATTACATCAATAATATGTCAGTGTTCCTCTGACTCTGATAAATGAGAAACATTGTACTATCACTGTGATTCTAAAAGGGGAAAGGTAAACCCAATAAATCCCTTTGTCGTTTCGAAGGGCGAATTCAATAGCAAGAGTTTAGATTTCTTTTAAAATACTCTTCCTGTTAGCTGTCCTTTGTCGCATTAAACGTGTTGAACTGAACAAAAAAATTATGGTACATCTTTTAAACTATTGATCAGTAAAAAATCTGCTGTGATGCATTTTTGTGTATTAGAGGGTAAACTGCGTTTGTACTAGTACGTAACTATTTTGATAACGTCCTGTAAGTATTGGATCCATCTGAAACTACGTTTGCCATAGCCTTGAATAACGTTTTTTTTTTCTTTGTCAGTAACATACATTTATTTAATAAGAGATGAACATGATTTCACTGTCGTTTTCTTTCCTAAAATTGCTTGGAATTCAACTGAATAAGTAAATTCTTTGTAGATTCAAAAAGTTATGCTTTAAAAATTTAAATACGCTTTTGAATGTGAACCTAGAATTTTAAATACTGTAATTAAAGGGTTATATATCGATAACTTTTGTGAGACTCGGGCCTAATGACACCACTTTTAATCATATCTTCTATTTTATATTCAAGAATAATTTTTAATCAATCTATAATAAGGTTACCTTAATAAAAGCCAGTTTAATTTTCATCTTGTACTTACCTAAACTTAAATGATGTTTTTAACATATAAGTTGTGAATTTTTAAATTTTCTTTCTGGTTTAATTTTTGTTCATGTACGTGGAGATTTGAATTTGGTTTTGCCTCAAAAAAATTTACTGAAATTTTATACAGATAAGAATCCTATGCTGTGTTGTTCCAGACATTTGAGGCATGCACCCTATCATAAAAATACTCAAAATTGCATATTATTCATTAAAGTATGTAATATAGTGCAAACTTTATGACTGCATTAGATAAAATAGACGTTAACTGCGTGCGATATGACTTTCTCAAAATTATATACTGTTCTCTAAAAGAATTAAATTCTTCAAATATTCCCAATAAAATATGTTTAATGTAATGACATAAATAATATAAACTTAGATTAGTAATTAAAATGAGGTAGCTTTAACAGCAGTTTAGAGAAAATTTTGAATTATAAAAGGCTTAATTTCAAATAGCTCTAGCTAATTCATAGTGAAATAAGCGTTAACTAATTTTTGATTTCTTTAAATTATGTTGCTGATGTAACTGATCTTAATTATCAAAATTTACATTATTGTCACATGTTAAAATGGCGGCGATTTTTTTAGGACGCAAAAGTTCACTTAATTTCCTGCCTCTGGGGTTTTACTCTTATAGAAGTCAAATTATTTTATGTTATAAAACATGGACGCCTGACTCTAATTTAACTTTTTTCAAAATACTTAATGCAGAAACCATCGTTATTGTATAGTAACGCTTTATTGAATCCTTTTTAGCCATGAACAGAATTCAGATGAACTGGAACCTCTGGTGATTTATGAACATCCAAGTGACCTGGATGAAGAAACAGACAGCCAACTCCCGAGGACCTATTTTGACAACACCTGCCAAGAAAAGAAAGTATCAAATTTCGAACTCAACTCACTTCCTAAAAGTTATCAAAAGGGAAAGAAGTCCTTAATTATAACGGATAAGAAAAGAGGCAAGAAAATGAGAGAAATTTCCAAAGGTGAAAATGCTTCAGATTCCCACAGCAACAAACTCCAAGTAAAGAATCCTTCCACGCAAATATACGAGTTTACGCTCAGAAGTGAAAAAATGAATGCGGATGCTTCCCTAACTGACAAGAAAATATTAGTCATAAAGTGCCCGGAATACGGTTCGGATGAATTTGCAGACGTGGAAGATAATGCAAGGGATTCTTCTGACAACGGGGAATCATTCAGTGATCTGCAGACAATGTTAGCCAATAGATATATGACGGAAACCTTTCCTAGTGAAAGACCAAAACAAGAGCAGAGAGCTGAAACCATGGAAGAAAAGAAATTTGACAAAAATAGGATATGTTCCAGTAGTTCTGACAGTGAGAGAGAAAAGAAAGTTGGAGGAGGGATACCAGAAGAGAAAAACATTCACAGCGTCGAAAAAAGGAATGGTGGTGCTTCTTGCAGCTATTCACACCCGAACAGTTCCAAGCGAGAGAAAATATTCTCCGTTCCAAAGACACCGGAGGACGGGAAGAAAAAGAAAAGATGCATTATGCCTACAATTGCGGAAGAGTCAGAAAATGAAAGAAAAGTGGTTCAATTTAAGGATGAGCAACCCTCTCATTCTAAGTCTAATCCTTTGAAAATGAAAGCAAAAGTTGGTATTAGAAAGGATAAGTGCAATGTCTGTAGAGTTCGATTAGGTCTTTGTGCCATCAGATGCCGCTGTGGAGGTTACTTCTGTGCTAAACACCGTTATGATAAAGAACACAACTGCTCCTTTGACTACAAAACAATGGGAGCAGAGGAGATTCGACGGAACAATCCCCAAGTAATAGCCGAAAAGGTTCGCAAACTGTAGTCGTCGACATACCTCGCTTTCAAAATTTTTAGACTTTTTAGAAGAAAAGCAAATTTATCTCATTTCAGGATTTTTGAGTTTAAATGTAAATATCAAGAAAACCCTCTTTCCTTGGATATTTGCTAGATTGAGTAGCTCAGATGTGCATTTCAATATGTATCTTCTCAAGCATTCTAAATAAAACTGGATATAACTAATGCTAGATATTTTATGCGTAGAATGGATCAGAAAAATATAGTGCATTCATTTAAGTTCCATAACCCGATAGTCATGAAAATGTATATGTTGGCTCAATTTTTAAAACTGATACGTAGCAAGCCAATATTATTTTTAATATACTATTTAAACCGAACTCTATCTTCGTATTCTGAACAATAGTCTTCTGTATCTAGGTTAAACTGATTAATAAATCAAGGAATGCACTTTGGAATCGGTCGTAAAGCAAACATTATCCTGTAGCAAGCGATCGATGTACACGAGTTTTTGAGAGATTTCCTTAAAAAATGCCCTGTGTGGTCGTAGATTGCCCCAGTGTTGCGTTTCTGGATTCAGAGACTCCCTCTCAAACTACCAAAACCATTTTCGTTAATGGATCTCATAATGGGACGGCGCAGGAAATTTGACTCAAGAATTCTGTTTAAAGTTACGGGTGAATTCTTTGTAGTGATTACCTAAAAGCTTAGTAGAGATATGTGACAGGAAGGACATTAATGTATCATCAGAAATGAACCGTAACATTTAAACATAACCTTAATCATACAAATATTGTTACCCACTAAATCAGTAAATCAGGAATCCGTCAAAATCTTGGTTGGGTCACAACTGGATAACGATCTATTCAGTTTGGAGACACTGTCTAGCCATTTGACTTTTCGTTTCTCTGATTTGACGTCATAGAATGGAAAATATCTCCAAAATACCACGACATATTCCTAAAGTAGTTGGAAGTTCGTATTTAGCCCCTGTATGAGCATATGGTAAGTTATTTTTGAAATTTGAAACTATTCACGTGTGATTTCAAAAATGCCAAATTTCAAAAGTCTGCCAAATAAATTTTTCTGTGCCAAATGAATGTTTAAAAGTCGCATTTTGTTAACACAATCTCAATGCAATACCTTCATTACTTTTACTCTGTCGATGACGTATTCATTACAGAAAATTATCTTTGTATGTGCGGCAAAAACCCACTTAACGGACACTTCATAGATAAAAACCGTTTTTGCAAGAAAGGATAAAATTTATGGAATGCACGAAATATAGGTTTCCACATCGCACCTTGTATTTGATCCCGTTCAATTCACAGTCAGTCTTATTGTGAATTCTATTCCTTTTATAGCATTTTACTTTCTTATAGAAGGTTTTAAAGTAACAAAAATGTAGAAAATCTTACGTGCCTATAGCATCTCCCTTCTTTCAACACTCAAATCAAAAAAGTTCATGCCGAGTTGATAGTGCCCACGGTAGCTGTCCTCTGGAAACGAAGAGGTTCTCTGAAAAACCTTAAGTTCTCAATCCAAGGAGCCACAGTGAACGATGGTACATATTATGAAACACTGGAGCGATTACAACAGGCCAGAATAACTGTCCATTGTTTAGCCGAATGATCTCCCTCTATGACAATACTAAGTTACATGTCCCCATCAAAGCAAAACAACTTACTGTTGAAAGTTTCAACTGGTTTCAACAAAATCTAAAAAAATTATTACTCTAGCATATAACTTAGCTATGTTAATACCAACTCACTTGCCAAAATTTTTCTCTTGAGAATTTGCTTAGAAAATTCCTCTGTGAAAACAAGGCTTAAAAAAAGTTTTGAAAATGGGTTTTACTTTCCTTTGTGTTAAGTTCAAGTTTTTCAAAGCCATTACATAGAAAGCACATTAAATGCAGCATAAATTATAAAGGAAGCTACAGCATATTTTCAAAGCAATTACAATTCCCGAAAAAAAGGTTTTTAAATAAAATGAATATTTTTGTTTGTATAAGTAATAACAATAAGATATTTAAACTAATTTGTTTTAAAGTTTGACATGTCGGTAATAATTTTAATAACAATCAATGTTAACCGTCTTAATTTCCTAAGTTTAAAAACATAGAAAGAAAAGTTTTTCTCCCGACACATAGTATTTCTATTTATAATCTGCATTATGCTCCACTAAAAAAAATTTTGGTATAATTTTCCTTCTGTCTAAAATTTTAAAAACTAAAATTATGATTGAACCTAAAGTTTCGTCAGTGATCGATATAGAACTTTTAAAAGTTTTCTGCATGTATATTTCCACATCAGTTTATCAATTATTTTTCTTACTGTTTAAAGCAATCTTTCTTAAAAATGTTGCTGTACAGAAAATGTCTGGATTTATATCTTTGTTGGGTGTGTCGAGTTAAAACTAACGTAGTGCATCTTTGTAAAGAATAATTCTCAAAATCGTTCCGTTAGTAATTATCTATATGTAAGTCCCTTTAATGGTTAAATTACTCCCTTTAAAGATTCAACTTCCTTTAATGACCATTTAACAAAAATTTGAATGAGAAATGCTAGGTAATTTAGAGCAAAATTATTTCTGGAGAGGTATTCAAAGTTTAATAACAATTAACTAAGATTAAAATGGCTTTATAATGCAAACACTATAATCGTATGCATTTCTCATATCGATTAACTTAATCTTTTTAAATATATTTCAGCGTATTTCTCTCTCTCCCTCCCTCTCTCTCTCTCTCTCTCTGTGTGTATATATAGTATGTATGTAAATATATATATATATATATATATATATATATATATATATATATTAAAAATGCATTTTGTAGGCTAACTTTCGTCAATCAAGAAAAAAAGTAAACTTGAAATTCCGTTAAAATCTGAAATAAAAATAAATATCCACATGCATAGCATATTTTTATTTTGAAGCAAGATTATCTTTATCTTAATAAAGATAATCCTGCTCGATAATCCTCTATCTCGAAGAAAGGATTATTATGTTTCAAGATAAAGGTGATTAGAGGTCATCAAAAACATTCATGTTAAAAACTGCTTTTTGACATACCGAGACACTATTAAATCTTTGTTTTATGTCTAAAAGTATTTGTAAAATTCTAAAACCCTAGAAGCTGTAACACCATATTTATGAAATTGCTATACCTTTGAGATGATCACAAACTAACTAAACAAATTTCGTTGAAATCGAGCCACGGATTTACCGAATTACGCAAAGTTACACCGCTGTGGTTTCTGTTAAGCATTCGAAATTTTTTTAAGTTTTCTTCAGCTTTAGCGTAAGCCCATTGAAAATAGCATGTCATTTATAGATTATCCTAAAAGGAATAATAATAAAATTCAAAGAAGCCAGATTTGGCTAGAAATTGATCCCAAAGGGGATTTAAAACATTAATAGTACCAAATCAGAACTACTTATTTCGAGATTTATTCATTCGAGGCTTGGACGGAGGTTATGGGTTGGTCATTTGCAGCTAGCAACCTAGAAAAAAAGGTTGGTGCGATGGGTTTCTGAGCTACCTCTATTTAAAGTTTTTTATAGTATATTCGCCATAGAATTTCGACAGTAGGGTTACATAGATAGGGTTTCGTTTCAAATTTCATTGCTGTCATCTATCGGTAGAAGAGAATATTTTATATGCTGCATTTTCCTTTCATAAAAATGTCGCTAGCATGGTTATGTGACTCTAAAGCCGAATAAAGAGAAAGATATGTTCGAATAGTTCGGAAAAAGGGAAAATCCATCAAAAATATCATCAAAAACACTCAACTTTGATCGCAAACAAGTTACTCCTAAAACAATGAGGAATAGTTAAATCCAATTCTAGATTGTCAACAGACAAACAGTTTGGAATACATAATTAATGTATCTTAAAATATATTTTATTTCCGCGCACTGTCGAAATTTAAATTATCGATGATACCGTAAATTATCTAGGAATCTCAAACAGTCTAAATGTTTTTATTCTATATCTACTTGCAAACACATTGTAGAGGAACGTTTTCTTTTTTTTTAAAAAATTATTCACCCACTATGTGCTCTAATTCCAAAGTGAAATCGAAAATCCCAGGGAATTCGTAATTCCGCTATTTCAACTCTATTAGCATATGAGACTTGCATTTCTCCTATTTTTACAGCTCGGGAAACAATCAGCTGCGAACTGAAGGTCTGAAAAGCCATTATCTCCCTCAGTCTGTTGGGTGTGTCCAGATTTATTCAAACATAACATGCCGTATTTCATTAAAAAACCATTCATCAGATATTGCAATTAGCGGCTCCAACGTGAGTAATTCACTTTGTGTAAGCAAACTTGTCTAATTTAATGATCTCATTTGTTCCTCTTTTGACGAATCATCCATCAAAAACAACCGAAGTCGCTTAACACGGGTGACAATTGAGAGCCCTAAAAATCTAATCAGGCCAAAATTAGTATCTTTCGCTCTGGATGAACAATTTTAAATACCAAATGACAAGACGAAAGGAACAAACCGTCAAGAACAGGAATTTTCAAATTAAATTCTCGAAAAAGAGCTGAATTAGTTAAATCTAGTCTTAAACTTCTTATATTTACTTGTAAAAACAGCAATGATATAAATTTATTTAAAACACATATAACAACTTTTAAACACAAAGTTTTGAATAAAATAAATCTTTTCAGGTTTAAGAAATAAAATTTTCAACTCAACTTTTACATGAAATTTTTTGTACCTCTCGCATTTCGAAATAGTATCATTGTGTAAACGTTCCACAAACTTAAGAATTAATAAAAGCCTCTTCCAGTAATGCAATGTCTCTTTTATTGCCTATCTGTAAGAGCGGTTAACACTTCCCCGTGTAATCAAGTTGAACTAGAAACACGAGTTTTCATACTTAATTAAAAATCTCTAATTATGTGATATGCCGAAATGTGAGAAACAGTAATACAAAGTACTGCAATCCTTAAAAGGAACTCTTAAGCAAAAACTAGATTTGTAATAGTTATCTTCCATTTCTCATTTTTACGTTAAAATATCAGCTCTGATATTGATCTCATTAAAAACGCCATATAACAATTTTATGCATAGTCATGTTTTGACTGAGCGGTCTACATTATAGTGGTTAGCATCACGAGCTTCTAGAGAAAGAGCTAGATTTCGATACCCACCTAAGACATGGACGTTCATGTACTGCAAAATTAATACCACCGTCGAATATTTAAATGTCTACAGCTCATATTCAAAATATTAGAATAATTACATTTTTTTACAAATTGAAAATATCATTTGGTAATTTAATGTCTTTTAATGCAAATATGCAAATGATATTTTTATTAAGAACTTATTGTTGATTAAACTTATTTATTATCTTAAAATTAATATCATTTTTGAAAAGATTAATTGAAAAAAATTATTTGAAAAGTCAAAATATTAGAATATTTATTCAAGTGGTTCAAAATATTAGAATATTTCACATTAATTCACCTTTAATTATTACCAATTCATAACTGGTGGCATCATTGATTAAATTCAAACGATTTTATTTAAAATCAGTATTCTTTTTTAAGTTTGTTTGCTTTTTCGTCTTAAAATGGGTCGTGTGAGTGATATTCCTGAATCTATTAAACTTCGTATGGTTGATTTGTATCGGCACGGTAAAAATCAATGTTATATAGCAAATTATTTACATTGTTCGCAATCAAGCGTTAGTAAAATACTAACACAATATTTAAAAAATGGAAAATTTCAAAATAATCGCCGAAATGGCGGCCGAAAACCAAAAATATCTGCTAGAGATGACAGGAAACTGAAGCGTATAGTTAAGAAAAACCGTTTTAAAAGTGTGCGATTCTTGCATAGGAAATGGAACGAAGAAGGAGTTTTAGTTTCTAAATCGACAACATTAAGACGTCTCCATAAATTTAAGTTTGAATCTCGTGTACCGAAAACAAAACCTCTCATGACTGCAAAACAAAAGCGTATAAGATTGAATTGGTGTAAATCAAGACGTTTATGGAGCGAAGAAGATTGGAAAAAAATATTTAGTGATGAAAGTATGTTTTATGTTTCATATGGTAATCAAGGCATTCGAGTTTGGAGAATGAAGCAAGAAGCATTTGATAAAGAAGGCCTTAAACGTTCGGTAAAATTTGCTGCTAGTGTCATGGTTTGGGGTTGCATGAGCGCAGAAAGACCTGGAAAGTTACGCATCGTCTACGAAAAGGTTAACTCTTAGATATATCAAGAAATTTTGGAATATTACATGATTCCATCATCAGAAGATGTTGAAAGATGAAATCATCTTCAAATACAAGATTTAGCGTCACCGCATACCTCGGTGTCAACTAAGAATTGGTTCCGCCAACGTAAAATTAAAGTAATTCCTTGGCCACCAAACTCAACAGACATTAATCCCATCGAAAACTTATGGGGTATAATGAAGAAAAACTCCTAGAAAATCCTCCTTCAAATAAAACTGAGTTAGTGACACGTATAAAGTCAATTTGGGCTAATATTGATAGAAATGTTTGTAAACACCTTGTATATAGTATGCAAGATCGATTGTACGCTGTTATTAAAGCTAAAGGGGATGCTACAAAATATTAACTATCATTTACTTCATATTCATAAGGTAATATTTTTGCGTAAAATAAAATATTCTAATATTTTGAACCAATCTAAATTTTATTCTAATATTTTGATGTGTTTCAGAAAGCTGTTGTATACCTAATTTATTGTATTTTATATTTTGTAAATGTTAAAATCTTATCTAAACATTCCAGATTTAATTTGTAAGAAATTTAATTGCATTTACTTGGTATCAAAATAAATAAATGGAAAATAATTTCTTTCTTATTACTTTTTCTCGATTATTCTAATATTTTGAATCTGAGCTGTACTACGTCAGAAAGAAAAACATTTTGACCAAAAATGTCAATTAAAATTAAGTAAAAAATTTGTGTATACCTCATTTTAGTATTTATTAGCATATTAGTATTAATCAAAATCGCTGTTACAACGATGAAACGTGATGTTTAAAGGTTTTCAGTGCCCTTCAAATACTTAGTAAAGTTAATGAATTAGATATATTTGTATTTGACTTGAAACAAACCAATGACTAAATAATCCTCCTTGATAGTAATACAAGAATTCCCTGTTTATTTTTACTGTGTGAATGAAAGATGTATGAAAGAGATGTAAGATATTACGTATGAATGTGACTCTTTACAGTATGACGGTTTTCTACATTTGTAGTTCACAATCGAAAGCCTCTGTTGCAACATCACTAGTGTTCGTGCAATATCATTTGCACCGTCTAATCTTAGCTCTGCCGTTTTGAAGCAGATTGGCTTTTTAGCGTAGGATTACGTTCCTCCATAACGGTCTTCCGGAAAAAAAAATTTCAGATGTCCTGCGTCGCGAGTTATAGTTTTGGCAGCGCGCCAAATCCAGTCTGTATCGCTTTGGCAAGCAGTAAACAGTTAAACAGAAAAATGCCAAAATGTGTCAAAATTTATACACATACACACACACATAACATATACATGCATATATATATATACAAAAGAGGTAAGTAACGATAAGTAATCCTACGCTATTAACCCGCAGTAATTTCGTTGGAAGAGACTACCTGACATTTTCCTTTGTTTTAACTCATTATTAAACGGAAATTTTCCTTAATTATATACGCAAGTCACCGGCAAAGACTGGAATTTTTTAATAAAGTACGGCATTTTTATTTTCTGATATTTGCTTTCTTTATATGGGGGTCTGAGATTCAGAATTTAAATGACAAAATGTGGGGATTGGCCTGAAACTCATTCAGGTCCTAATAAAGGAAGTTTTCAAGTAAAGAAATGTTCAGTGGATCAAAAATTTCTCCAATATGACTTTTCTTTATCCTAAATTGCTTTAAACATTTGCGTGTAAAAACGCGAGTTGACACGGTACCGATCAACGATATGTTAAATAAAATGCAAAAGCAACACTTATGCCCCAAAGTTCTATTCACCCCATTTTAGCACTACCTAACAAACTTCAAATATTATAAACAAAAATACCGATATCGCATTTCTCCTTAAAAATTAACCCTCCAGCCGTGGGAGACGCATAAATCACTTTCTACTTACTCAACTAATTTCGGCGGGCCACACTGTTATTATTGCATCGCGTCGAATTTTAAGAGTATCTGAACCGAAGAAAACGTTATTTCACTAACTGTGCTTTTAGGAAAAATTGATTCTGAGAAATACGTATCAATCTAAAAAAAGTTGCTCCTGGGAAATGTTTTTATTTTTCTAAATTCTTTTCTGTAATTTTGTTTGATGCGATATTTGCGTTTCTCACAAGTTAAAAGTCAATAAATAAAAATAAATCCTTTTCTCCTTTTGTTTTGATCAATTTTTTTATTACAAGAAAACTACCTTTAATATAATCCTACACAAAATATATATTTCGCCCACGATTTTCTACAGAAAATTATATAGACTGTCCATGGCTGGAAAGCTAAAAGTTATGTTCAAAAATTATACTTTTCCCTGGAATGTACTAATGCTTGAAAGAGCTATAACGTTGAGGATTTATGTTAGGTGATTTTGCTTGTATGTAAATTTTGCGAAATCACAGCTACAGTAGACAAGAACGAGCTCTTGGGTTATATCAGTAGCTATCTATTCCACAAAGGTGGGTCTACTGGGACATAACCCCATCTAAGAGCAACTGGAAATGTAAAAAAACTAAATTTTTCGTGCTGGTAATGTTTATATCTCTAAAAAGAAAGCATATGTGTCAATGATAATGGAAATTTATCATCTATCATCATATTCGCATACATTGCGCAATTTTCTTTTGTAAATTATATTGTATTGGGTTGTTCGGAAAGTCATTTTAGTTTTGATGAATATCAGTTTTCGAAGTGTTTTGAGACGGTTCAACTTTTTTTACTCCATGATCTCTTGCGTTTAACATTGTAGTAGACAACCCATTTCTCGTCCCCAGTGATGATTCGCTTCAAAAACGGATCATTTTCTTGACGTTTGAGAAGTAAATCCCAGACTGAGCAAATTTCTTTCTGTAAGAACATGTGGAACCCATATGTCACATTTTGAAATTAAACCAAGGCGTTCCACGTGATCATGAACGGTCGAATTCGATAAATTTAATCTCTCAGTGATCTCATGAGTTCTTCCAGGTTGTGTGCATCTTCAACATCAAAATTGCCGGAACGAAATTTTGCAAACCAGTTTTGGCACTGGCGTTCTGTCAATATATCATCTCCATACATATCGAATAATTTTTTTCTCTCTTGAACAGCATTTTTACCTTTTCGATAGTTAAAAAGTAAAATATGCGGAAAATGCTGCTTTCGACTTTCCATATTTGATCGGGTACCAAACAAAAACTATTCCGCAGAATCAAACAAACTTTTTCACAAACAAGCCTTGCTGCAAGCAGCCATTATATAAGCTGCCTTCATATCAGCCATTATATCAACTGTCAAAATATATAATGACAATGCGGCTTAAGTGTGAAGTTATAAAAAAAAATACAATTACTGAGAAGAAATGCAGTTATTTTTGGAAAAAATGAAATTACTCTCCGAACAACCCAATATAAAACAGCAAATATGATAGCTGATAACATCGAAAGTCACATAAATATTGTTATCACATAAATCAATCAAAACTGTAACTGTTGCTATAGTCTGTATCTGTAAATGCGTTTCGCGGCATGAAAAACACTTAGACAATAAAAGCTGTTTTACAGGCGTCGCTATGAGCAGACCGTTTGCTCCTTTATGTCTGGTTGGTAATTGACAACCAACAATTACATAAAGAAGGCCACAAACCGAACGATAGTTAATATCGATTTCTTTGGGAGAATACTAAACATTTGTTAATAATAGATTTTTGTGGTTTTTTTTCCACATTTTTGGGCAACGAAATTGATTACAGATATTACTGTCTATGTCCGTAGCATAAAAGATTTAGATTTAGTTATTGCCGTCAAACTCATTTAAAAGGATAACGCGCTCTAACCCTCTTAGCGTTCGAGGCCTTTTTGTATATTTTTTAGTTTCAAAAAGCATTTCCTAAGAATTATTCCCACCTCGAGTTTTTTATTCTGAAACGTCGAAATCGTATCATCTTGGGCACGTAAGGATGGAGTACTACCACATTTACCAAATTAATGATGGATTTTTTTCAAGTTGAAAAAGTGTGGTGGAAATATACATCTCCAGTGTTTAGAAGGCTAATTTAAAGTTTTATAGCAGCAAATAAAGAATTTCATTTTAATAAGTTATTTAATCTATTTTACTAGACAATACGAATGAAAACAGCTCAACTGCAGCAATTTCGACGGTACCCTAAAGCAAGCTAGCACAACATACGGTCCGCGGGTCATATGCGGCTCGCCGACATTCACTCTGTGGCCCGCAAAGCCTTTTGTAAAGCCGTATAATATTATAAATCTAAAAAAATACAGTATATTATTTTTAGATTTATAATATTACGAAAGGAATATAGTATAAGCAATGAATATTAATATTCATATAGTTTTTTTAGTTTATAATTTATTTTTTGTTATTATAGTATTTTTCGCTTTCTCATCTATGCTATTTATTGTGGCCCACAACAACTTTCCATAAAGAAATATGGCCTTCATTCAAATCCGAGTTGTGCTGCTCTGATCTAAAGCGAGTTATAAGCATTGTCTGTGCCTCTTTCCCCTAATCACCGATGAAAAGTCGCACAACGCCCATTGGGGAAAAAACTCATTAAAAATAACCTTATTCACTAAATATAATAAATGTCGTAATAGTTACAATCTCATAAAATTTGCACATGGTTTTCACATTTATGACAAACGTATGGGAATAAGTAATTAAATGCTTTCATTTCACAGAACCTGT
>OU015498.1:159291252-159328752 GCA_907164885.2 Dolomedes plantarius | reverse complement strand
TCATATTATATTTAATGGATAACACGTATTATCTGAACTTGTTTTTCGATAATTCAAAAGTGGCCAATAACAGCGTCTCGTTTGTAAGAGCACGATAAATTTAATAATAGGAATGAAATAAAGTTCAACTTCGAGACTGGGGGTTAGTAAATTATAAATTTTAATTTCTTACATTATATATTAAGGGCTTGTGGTGGCCCTGTGATACACCGCGCTGGTTTTCGGTACTGAGGGTGCTCGGATCGAATCCCGGCTTCGCGCCACAAAAAATGCCTCCGTTTGTGTCGTCCCTTCATAGGAGGTAATGCTGTCCACCTATATAGTTCCCCAATAATAAAATATACAGTAAAACTGCGGCGTAGTATATGTGAATATTTGACGACAAGTGCCTCCGCATTAGGAAAATAAAACTTTATACATTAATCAGTAGTGCTTTTTGGTCGTAAGAGGCATTTTATTTAAGGCAAAAGAAATAAATATGTGTCAATATTTAAAACACAGATATATAAAAATTATAGATATACAACCAACGGTTTCAAAGGGATGTTAATTTTAAATAATGAAATTTCCATAGAAATGCAATGAAAATACGCTATTTGTCAAAAAAAATCTCAAAACATTTTTAAAATACTGTTTTTAGCTTAGTTCAAGTAAATTCTTTTACAGATGTTGTGGTTAAATAAATTAAGTCACTCAAGATTTTTCACTAACTAAACTTTTTAGTTTGTTTTGCAGAAGTTCATAAAAAAAGTGAACAAAAAAGTGAGCATTCATTTTCGTGTAATATTGAAATGAGTTTGAATTCTTTTCAACTAGCGAGGAGAAGGCAATCTAGTGTACTAAAAAGATGTTGTTCTGAATAACAATTATTTAAATCTGTATAATTAAATCAATAGCTCATTTCATCGCTATTCTCATAACTCTGGGAAATGTAAAAGATATTTTTTATTTATTTGTTTTAAATTTCTATTTCTCAAAAATGTAACAAATCTAAACTACAATGCAAAAGTACAATGTTAGGAATAGTATCGTAGCGATCCTGATTATTTAAAATATTTTCGTGGCAGTGGTTAAAATCCTTAGTTTCATTTCTTTGCCTATACATCTTTTAGTATTTATAAATTCTTTAAGGGTAATATTCTGTTTTCATGTCACTTGGTTGGTAGAAAAGAACTGAAAATTAATATTCTTAAGGGAACGTTTTAAAATTTTTCAATATTTTACTCAATATACCACCTGAATATAAATAATATTCTTTTCACTGCACTGAATGCACTTAGAATTCACAAATAAGTATTTTGTGGAAGAATACAAAAGACTTGTTTAACAAGAAATCCTTAAAAAATGTTACAACTTTTCAAAATTCTCTATACGCATTCATTTTTTTACTGATTTCATCCAAATTTCTCAGGATCGTTAATGGAAGTTTTTATCATAAAATTGTGCATAGTTCCTTGAAACATCAACTATGTTTCAAATTTATAGATCATGAAATAAAGAAAAACATGCAAAAGCATAAAAAAAATAACAGTCAAAATAAAAACAATGTTATTTAAGACTTATTTATTCGTACAAGAAAAACAAAATCGATGCACAGTTATGTTTATAAACATATGGTAGACTTATATTGAACACTTTAAGGCTTTTAAATGATATAGAATACGCATGGAACATTTTGAATATTATAATTTTTGAAAAAGGTTTTGAAAAACAGGAATTATTCTGCCAAAAAATTCTTATTTCGAATTTTTACGGTCTTTAATGTAGTAAAAAAATATTGATTATTCCCATTCTGTATATAGACTTGAAAATTGAGGGTAAAAAAACTTTGAGGTGGAAGGTCCCTTGTCAACTTAATGCTCTGTATATAGCTAAAATAGATGAAAAGTTACTATATTTCTGATTTGCTTCGTTTTGACTCGATTGCTCTATTTCAGTTTCTGAAGTAGTTCTTTGCAATCATGAGAAAAGAGCAGATAAGAACATGAAATTAACTTTTTGACGCGAAACAGGAGCAAAAGGCATAAATGAAACAGAACTTCGGAGAAGATTGCCATTATTGTGCCTGGACCTCAAACGTCATCAGAAATTTTTATTGAATCCATATTCAAGTTGGAAAAAGATGCGTGATATCTCCTGTATTTCAGATATACTTAAGAAACGTAGAAAACACGCTCGAATTTTAAGCCTTCAATAAATTTTATATTTCTTGCTGTATTACGTGCTTAAAAGCTAAAAATATCAGCTGGTTTTTAAATTATTTCTTTATTAAAACCTGTTTAAAAAGCAGACATATCTAGTGGTTATTGGGAAACAATCTTAGATCTGAGTTTCTGCATAATATCAATAGGAATATATTTGATCAAAAACCCTGAAAATTCCATTTTAAAAAATCTCACAGGGTATTGTGTTACTGTATTCTCTGTTTGAATAATATATTTTAAGTTTCCTTTCTTATCATTGGACCTTGAGCCATAAAATTTAACTCAACCAACCAAAAAAACTTTCTTATCGCCTAATTACAACAGATACCAGTCAGTCAAATGCACTCTATTCTCGAAGAGCAAAGAAGTGGCAAGTCATATGCTAATTAGGAAGTCTGACATCTCACTGTAGAAACCTGCATGTTGGAGAGGGCAACGAGGTGAATTGGGAGTTTTTTTTCTGCAGCCAGCCTGTGATTCATTCATATTCAAGACTTTGATTGAACACGTTTATAAAATCCTAGCATTCTTCCGACAACATGAAACAAACCAGTGAGGAATTAGATCCAGTCAATAGAGAGGCATTAGTGCCAAGAGTAGATACTGAAAGTTAGAGCAAGATATTGATTGTAACGTCACGTGTTTTGTGCGGTTCTCACGATCTACGAAGAGCCTTCCACAGCTGCAAGATTTAAAAAACACAAGCCATGCGTACCCCTGCAGTCTAAAATTCTGTGGGGGATTAAAAAACGATACCAGCGTATGCCGCCAAAATTTTTAGCTTGAAAGTTAAGCCCATGCATATCGGGTTCTCAAGCAAGCGTCTCCCACCATAGTCGTAAAGCTGTCTTTCTTAGCAATAGCTTCATGCGAGTTGACATCAGCGGGCCATAAAGATGGCTTAACTATGCATCGATATGAAGAACTATCACCAACAAAGCGACCGGCCCCCTCTCTGAAAAACAGACGCCTTTTCGAGGAATTGGGATAGACGCCGGCAAAGAAAAGACCATGAGAGATAGTCGGAGAGTTGGAGAATTTGAGGAAGATTGTCATGTAACATCGAGCGAGACAGACGTGTTTTTTAATCTCCTGTTTGGGACTAGAGGGGTCCCGGAGCGTGCGTTGTTAAACCTGCACTTCAATTAACTAAATATGTTGTACCCTTTTAATGTTAAATTTTTTTGGAAATAAATTTCCTTGTTAAGTTTCTGTTTAAGAATTGGCCTTTTCATTATAATTAGGACTCTGTCTTTCTTGGTCATGAATTCAATAGTAGTAAATTTAAAAAATCCTCAGAGAATTGCCTAAACAACCTATTGTGATGCCACAATATGAAAGGTTTCAAGTGAACGCTGCCTATTAAGTTTTTCCCCAGCATTGGACTTTTTTTTTGTTAGTCAGATAGCATTGATACATTTTTCTTTTACATTCTTATTGTAAACTCAACCCGAGGTAATACACTCTAGTTGTTTCGTTTTTAATTAAATTGTTGATATATCTTCTGACCACTGGACCTTGATGATTTACAGACCAGTTAAAGAAGCATGTGATTCTCAACAGGCTGAAACCCTGAATACATATCGGTTACACTTTTACGAAAATCACATTTAGCATGCAACGTTATCAGCACGCAACATCTAAACTACATCGATTTATTAGAAATGGAACTGATTTACTGATGTCTTCGATCTAATATGATGTCAAATAATTTTGTGGAAAGTCATAGCAGTCAAAACATTTTACCAACATAAAAGGGGCGTATCGTGCGTTAACACTGAATTCATAGAAAGTATAAAATATGAAACAGTATGAATAATTCTCTTTAAAAAAAAGAAGTTAACGGATTTTTCATTCGCAATGAGATAGTTTGAATGTCCCTTGGTAGAAAAAGAAACAACTAAAACATTCAAAACTTTATAATAGCTCAACCTCTTTACAATAAAATGAGTGAGCACGATGGCCCGGTTGGCAAAGGCAGAGAGCCAGGGATCTGAACGTCTCTGGCTCGATACCGGTCCCTGACGAAACCACCGCCGTGTACGCCATTGGCGGCTGGTGTACGAAAAATCTGTCGTGGCTGTCGTCTCGTCACTTCATTTGGTTCAAAATTACGGAACCGGTCCTTTCGCCAAGTCGGACTCCGACCCTTGTGGTGCTATTAAAAACCGGAGCCACACCACTTCACCCAGTAGCCGTTATGGACTTGAACTGACAATATACTGTCAGTCGAGGGACATCAGTCCTAACAACAACAACAACAGAAGAAAATGAAGCAGCTTCACAAATACCTTTTCATTCTAACATGATCAACGACATAAAAGATAGGTTTGAAAAAATATATACATCCAACAGTACCAGGCAGCCTTTGACCTAGGTTTGGTTATGAGCTCTTTAGCGTGGTATTGCTGATAACTACTAAGTATGTTGCAGGGAAAGGAATTCCAAATGCGGAATTTCTTTAAACTTGACTGGCAAAGTGCAGTCTTCCAGCCCACTTCGGAAAGAACCATCGTCTTTCACGAACTGTGGTAAAGTTTGAGCTCAAGCAGGTTTTTTATTATTATTATTTCTGATGGCAATCTAAAAACAAAAACAACAAGATAAAAAGTTCATCAAGAAAACAAGCGACAAGATAAAAATAAAACGAAGAAGGAAACCGGACGCATTAATTGTCAATTCTCTTGTCTCCCAATATCGTCGGCTACAGTGATCCCAAACCGACAGTGCCTCAAGGGTCTGAAGAGGGGGATATGTTCATAATTTGGGGTTTAACACACAGATATATGAGAGAACTCTGTAGAATTTTCAAGCGGATCAATTGTTTAGATAAGCAATCATGACCAGTTAAAAGTCGGATCATGGCTACCGAATCCTTCCTTGGAAAATCTGGAATGAATGCACTATTAACAACCCCTAACTTAATAGAATTTCTATCCATCAATTCTTGATAAAATAAGTCCTTCAATTTCTTCCGAAGCCCCCCACATATCATAGTGGTTAGCGTGGTGAGCTTCCCCGACGTGGGCTCGGGTTCAAATCCCAAATATGGCTTGGTCGTTACCGTGTTGTCACCTCACAGGGGGCGATTCTAGTTCACCTAAATGGTGCTCCCATCATAATGTAGCCAGAAAAACATCACGGTGAATAACAAAATGTGAATGTATTACGACAAGTGCATCCGCATTAGACAAAAAAAAAAAATAATTCAGGTAGTCTCTCCTAAGGAAACTACCGCGGGTTATTAACGTAGGATTACTTATCGTTGCTTACCTCTTTTGTATGTATGTATGTGTTATATATATATATATATATATATATATATATATATATATATATATATATATATATATATATATATATATATATATATATATATGCATGTCAAAATGTTGACGCATTTTGGTACTTTTCTGTTTAACTGTTTACTGTTTGCCCAAGCGATACACACTGAGTTTTGCACTGTGCCAAAATTATAACTCGCGACGCATTTGAAATTTTACTTTCCGGAGGACCGTTAGGGAGGAACGTAATCCTACGTTAAAAAATCTTATGGATAAATACCCTTATACAGAAGGTCGTTCGCACTTTGTGGAAACGATTTTGTAATTTATTTTTTACGTTTGCATTTTGAGATAAAAATTTCAGAATAATCATCTGCTACTGTGTATCCCAAAATATTTTGTAGGATTTTGTTGCTTAGTATAAACAAAAGGTGATAAAATAATTAGATGACCGCTAAGTTGCGTAGAATAGTATTCAAAATGAGACGTTCTGATGTTCCAGGATAGATAATGGATGCCCAACAGGATTGATAAATGCCCACCTCAAAACCTGTAAGAGGGAAACCCACGTTCAATCCTCATTCAGACGGATGTTATGGTGATACGGGACAATTACAAAGGATGATAACTGCAGGTAAGGCATCCTATGACAATAACGGTTACAAAATCAAGAGGTGCCTGAAATTCAGCATCACCAAAAAACAATTAAATTTATAAATATGTTCAAAGAAAATAAATATCCTTCACCGATGGCTTCGTAAAGTCAGGCGGAGAGAGATCTAAAGATAGGCACTGCTGAGAATTCCGAAATCAAGAACTCATCACGTAGCCATGTAACATAACAGGATAAAGCTTCAACTATTGATGGGAAGATACGTTTTTCTTTATCCAGTCATGGTGGCAGGCAGATTACAAACTAAAATATTAGTTGTTATGTATAGCTACGCTTATTCTTCGTATTATCTTTATGTCAGTTTAAATATTTTTTAGCTAAATAAAACTATTCATTAGTAATAAACATAATTTTTTAATTTATTGGCCTATAAAGTGCAAATTGAACCAATTCATTCGACATGCAGTCATACGTTTAGCAACGACAAAACTACTAATTATGATTGCAGTATTCCAGACTTATAATAAATTTCTAAAGTTTGCCTTCCTTTTGTTTACGCTCATTACCTTGAACAGTAATTGGTATGACTAGGTATAGTTGTTGTCATTAGACAAG
The DNA here is from genome assembly GCA_907164885.2 of Dolomedes plantarius. NCBI lineage: Eukaryota > Metazoa > Arthropoda > Arachnida > Araneae > Dolomedidae > Dolomedes > Dolomedes plantarius. Next base: position 159,322,036 of record OU015498.1, on the reverse strand, counting down.
CCGATGTTTGACATCCAACTTGCATTCGGGAAAATTAAACGACAGACTAAATAACTAACACATAGCACGCCATACATTCGAGCTTAAAACTGGCAATTGTTTTAAACAAAAGTATTTAACTCTAAATATTTTAAACTAGAATAAGAGAAGGTTCCAAAAATTCTAATAGACATATTTCAAGTTGCGTAATCTATATGCCAGTGATTACGATCGAACATAAAGTAAAATGATAATATGCCTAGTAAAAGCAGAAATTAATCTACAATTTACACATACACACATACACACACACACATACACACACACACATACACACACTATATATATATATATATATATATATATATATATATATATATATGTGTGTGTGTGTGTGTGTGTGTATATATATATATACTTACAAATTCAATTTTTTCAAATTTAAATTTTGTCTGTTTTTAAATATGAAACGAAATACAGAATTTTATAAATTTATTTTTTACTTTTATAATTCTCAAAGTTTGAGGATTGTTACCACATTTTTAAAAAATTTTCATTTATATACATTTTATAGAGTTATTATGAGATATGTAATATTTTCAAATGATTTCATGAAGAGCTACTCAGGTAGTCCTTGAAGAAGTTTCTTTTTCAAAAAGTTTTGCCCTTAAACTTTGTCCATGAAATATCCCTTCATCCATAGCTATTACTGTCATATTTTTGCTTTTGTAATACAGAGTGAAATTGCATATTTCTCAACGAAAGTTTACATGTTTTTTATTTCAATTTTTGTTTATTATTTATGCATTTTCTTTTTACTCTTACCAGCAACTTGCACGCTAAATTTTTGTGTAATGTCATACATATTGAACTTTGTACCTAAGCAATTTTAGGTAATAATTTATATATGTTACGGATTTTCTATCCTTCAATCATATTTTCGTAACTTTTTATAGTACCAGAATATTTTTCATCTCCGGCATATTAAATAACAGAGGAAAGTAAAAAATAATTAATGTGACGCAAAAAATTATTTGTCATTCTCTTTCACTCTGAAGAAACATTTTTAATTGATGTAAACATGCTCCTGCAAATTCCCACAATTCAACAGAATACAAAAATTACTTAATAAGTATATTCACCAAAAAAAATATAAATTTAAGTTATTTTGAAGCAGTTTAATTGCAATTCCTTGACATTGTACTGATAAGAAAATCACTAAGCTGTACCCAAATTATAGTCCAACACGTTTTCATTTCTACAGTTTCCAAAAGTTAACATGTAGACATTGGGGTATCATTTCACACCTTCTTGAGTAAACCTTAACTTTTATAACTATTAGAAAATAATTAAAGAACTTTTCTAAATGTTCTAAGTATTTAGAATTTAATACTAAGAAGATAACTTTCTAAAAAAATTAATATTCTTCTCTTATGAAGATATTTTCTAGGTAGAAAAACTTCATTTTTAAATTCTTTGCTAAAGGTTTTATTGACACAGTATTTTTCTCCGCACTTTGACAATCTCTGGTCTTCGAACTATTGCCAAATAGTTACTGACTCTAAAATGTCTCTAATTGATGGTTTTTTGGACCTTCGACATGCCTAAAAGTCTTTAACGGCAATTTATAATGAAAACTTACGAAGCCTGGAATTAACACTTTGAGGATAATTAATACGACAAAAATGATGAGATGCAGCCGAAAATCATTGCCTGCCCCAAGACTTGATTGTCGCATGAAAAATTTTGCCCCGAAAATCGATTTACTTGTACACAAAACATATTAAATCTGCTGGGGGCTAGCCTTCGCCCCCCCCCCCAACAAAAAAAAAACATAAACTTATAGAGATATGTTTAATTCCCGTAGATCAGCCAACCAGTCAAAATTAACAGCTGTAACAAAGCGAAACCTGTCACGAAAACAAAGTTTATCAAAAACCAAAATTTTAGCCTTCAAGAAACTAATATTTATATCGATTAATTAAAATAAAAGTTTTTGGGGTCTATCTATACACTTAAACCATTTGATCATGGTTTACCTCTTCATTTAGAGTTTGTTTTAGGGGTGTGAGTGCATCTGAAATTTTGGGGGGCAAATTTCAGTTCTTGCGAGGAGCTGTAGGGGAAAATATCATTTTTTTAATAGGTATAAAACATCTCACTACAATCATGGCTTAGCATGTTATCAATCTTCGGGGTTAACAGTATAATGTGGACAGACTAACAGAAACAAAAGTTGAGCGACAGATGCTGATACATTTAAGAAAATGGTTCTAAAATGAAGAACCCTTTAGATTTATACAAAGTTTACTCCCATACCACCTGATTAGTAAACTGCTATTTGCAGAAGACGATATCTTCATGTTGCTTTATCCAGGAAATCCGTCCGATAAAAATCCAGCCAAGTTTGTTGAGAGAAGTAGCAAAGGAGATGATCATCCCAAAACTCCACCTGATTGAGAAAATAGTTTTTGCCTAAAATCGACCACCCATAAACGCAGAAGACTGAACAAGCATGTTTGTACTTTTTTACATAGTGAATCAAAGCCTTGAAAGTCACTAAAAGCGAATTGACTAAATGTTAAAACCATTTCTATATATTTTACTTTCATTGTATTCGATCATTACCACCAAATCTTTGTTTTATTATTCATCAGTTTTCAAAGACATTAATCATTTCGTTCAATACTGATAAAATTAGAAATTTTTTTTCTGTCCCATCCAACGTGGATTTTATTTAAAATCAAGTTCCACCACATAAAAATATGTTTAGGTAAATGTATTTTTGTAATTACTTTCCTTTAACTGTATTCTAATCATAATGCAACTGAGGCAATTATCTTTAGCAATGCACAAACGGATTTTGTTAAGAACCGTTCGTCGTCAATGGAGTACCATTTCACTTAAAAAATAATGAGAATTAAGACTGTTATAGGTAAACATTATTTTTCTTCGTTCATTTTATACTTATTGACGTTAACCCATTAGATATCTTAAGGAGGGAAACAAATTTGTCCTCAAAATATTTTGCCCACGCTGTATTTTTTACCCAACTGCTAACAAACATGTGTTACATTCAAAATCATTTTTATCTTTGAACATGTTAGACACAAACTTCCTTAAATTGCATATTTCTGAAGAGGAATTTAAAAAAAAATTCGAGTAAAAATTATTCAGGCGCACGTGAAATATTACTAACTCAAAATTAATCTGTTCGAGTTTTCTCTATGATATTTTAAAGTATCAAAACCGGAAACTGCGAGATATTAATACCTCCTTTAAAATTCAGTATCTTAAAAATTAAAAGGAACAAAAGAAAAATTGCATTTATTTCCTTTTAGTTCTGCAGTCCACCAAATATTTTGAACAAATTCTGTGACTTTAATTAACATTTAACATCTTTAGTCATTTGTTTACAAAATCTTTTTTTGAATTTTAGAGATTAAGCTGCTATTGAATATAATATATAAACAAAACAACCTATGCAACATTTCACTGCCGCTACTTTTAATCTAATTTCGTAGCTAAAAAATCATTATACTTTCTTTCTAAAGAAATGTGAATATACACAGCAAACTTTTTCAAACATTTAATTTCGAGAGTGTGTAAACCGTGCATTCAAACAAAATCCATATTAACTTCCCTATAAAGCTTAATTTTTCTTGTAGAATCGGTTTACGATGAAAGAGAAATATATTTATCTTAATGACATATTTTAGAAAACGTAAATGGTTAAAAAATTAGAAAAGGTGCTTGTGGATATTGTTTAACATGTTTTGTTACATTTATTTTCGAAAAATGCGTTTTAGTCTGGTATTAGTTTTTACTTACATTAAAAAACATTTTTTTAAATTATAAAATGTCCGTTTGGAATTTGTTACACATATTTCAATGTACTATTTTATTTATAATTTGACAAAAGCTCACTTTCTAAATTCTTTTTCTTAGATATGTATTATTAATACCCTTTGCAAAGAATTATTATTCCGTTTTCCCCACAGAAGATTTAAAACTTGTTACTACCATTTAATCTATTTGCATTTAAAGTATATACAGATAGAATATATCTGGAAAATTATATTTCCACTTGCAACAAATGTCACTCTACAATAAATTTTCCGTATGCAGCTCCCAGAAGTTTCATCTCGCTTCCAACATGTGTGAACACAAGTCTTTAAATATATTTTCCATAGATTTTTATCAGACATTTCCCCTATATTTTATTGGTTCTGCATGGTAATGCAAAACGATATTGAGATTGCTAAAACCAGCATGTTAATTTTTTGACAGATATGATCGAGAGCAAAATATTAACAAAGGCTATGAAAATATAATTTAGTACTAATCGGCGTCTTTTAAAATCAAGGCTTATTAATCCTAATACAATGTATTCATAGAAAAATGTACTACAAAGTACTCAAGCAAAGCATTTTATAAGGAAAACATGCGAACCTAATAATTAATGCTAGCCAGAATATGTCCTAAACATATCTTGTGTATTCTATGCAAGTAATTATGGTATATACTATATCATTTATATGAGTAATTTATAACACTATATACTCTCTATAATTAATTATAACATATTCTGAAAGGAGTACAGTTATCTATATGTTGTTCTGATTATAAGATTTCTTTCGCAATCGTCAAAGAAATTCTTTTAATATCATTTAATCGGACAATTTATTTTGAAGGTAAATTATTTTTTTTCACAAATACTCTTGTATTTGTGCATTTTCCATGAATAGAAATAAGGAAAAGTAAAATTTGTAGAGCAATTTATAAATTATATCACTCATAAGATTTATTTTGTAATAAATTATTGATAGATTTTGCATTTCTTAAAAAATTCATTGGTCACAAAAAATAGCCTTATTAATTAATATATGACTTACAGTTAAATGATATCCATGAGCACTTTGTTTAGCTAATAGGGTGTTTAATACAAAAAATTACATAAATGTAGACATAATAAATGATTAAAAAAATACTTTTATCTTAAATTGTATGAATTTCAAGAATATATATATATATATATATGTATATATATATATATGTGTGTGTGTGTGTGGACACAATTAGTTTTTGATAGCGGTTAACTAAAATTACCTCACATAACACTGTCTTAAAACAGAAGAAGACAGTTGGTATGCACCCACGAAAAGATGCTCTTCAAAACGGGAGTGATAAATGCTAAATAACAAGAACTGTTCCGATAGCTAAAAAAGAATGAAGAATGTATAATTTCCCCACAGTTTTCATAGTTATGATAAACACCTAAAACTATCTACATACTGTATGATTTATCTGTTATTATCATAACCGAAAGTAGTCGAAAGACTTATAGGCAACTAAAGACATTTGTGTGAATAGAGGCTGGCATGCAAGAAGTCTAGGAACAAAACTTTCCCAGAAGTTGACCAAACTCTGGGTCTGTGATCGAAGGAACGCCAGAAAGCAGTCGCAGCTACAGCTGATTGAGAAGTAAATGTCCTACCTGTAAACCAATCAACACGGGGGAACGAGCCTCATCTCTTTCTCCCTCGGAGTTCACTCTCTGCACACTCTGTCCCAGCATCTGTTAACAGCGATCATCGTCACGCCATTGTCAAAACTCTGGGACACCGTCTCTGGCTGACCACATCTATTCGCATTCGCGCTGTATCACCGGTTTGGGTCACCAACAGTGGCAACTGTCACTGGATCTCACCAGAAAACAAGACTCGGGAATCTCTCTCGCCACACAATTTCCGACTCCTGGGGTCTGGGAAAGGAAGGTAGATTGTTTCGCGCTCTTGCGCACGTGGTTCTGACGTCAGCCGGGCGGGAAGGATCTGGTTGCTAGGTGACGGCGGCGCGAGATTCCCGGCATGCAAAGAGGATGGGGCCCCCTACCCTCCCTTGTTCGATTGGGGATGAAAGGGAGTTGCAGGGCACCCGTCCCGATAAGACAAAACAGGTAGGCCGAAGGATTGGCGGAGAAATTCGTTGCTGGAGATGACTCTTTCAAGACGAGAGACTAAGAATACACTGTGAAATAAATACAAATTCCATGTACAGTCTCTAAGGCTTCAAAAAGCCACTAATTGCTCAAGAGTGGTTCGAATTCAGACAAATAATCATTAAGAGAATTTGGGCGAAAAAGCTTTAGAAAGAAGATAATATTTTTTTCTTTTGCTCATCTAAAGGAAAATGCCTTTTAATTCAATTCTTAATCCAGTTCGTTACTGAATTAAACCACTTAAGAAAGTCTCATTTAATTCTCTCTATGAAAGATTTGCGGTAACTCCCTCTCCAGATTTTTTAAGTATTCTGGAACGGCAGTATACGCAATCTTATCAGGTGATAAAAGCTTGAAAAGATGCTAACTGAAAAAGGCTTCTAAAGCCAGATAATATTTTGCAGATTAAGAGAAAAAGTGCGGTTTATTTGTTTTGAAATCGCGTTCGTTATTCCACCAAATCGTTAATGAAAGGGTCAATTTATTCAGCAAACTATCTCACAGAAGAGTTTCCCATTACTGACATTTCTGTCATTTTGAAAAACATATTAGCAACACTGCAGTCTTAAGCTTACAATCCGATGAAAACTACAGATGACACAAATTTCTCAGAAAATAAAAATTAACCGTAGTCAATATATCCAAAGGATTTACGAAGATCCAAACGAAATTTTCAGAGGATAGATATTGCCGATAAAGGAAATTAAGGGGAAACTTTTCTCCTCTTTTTTTATTTTCCTCTATAGAAATTGCGATTGAAAAATTTTCCGCGCGTGTAACGATTACAGTTTTATTAAATATATTCACTGAGCAAATAAAATTTACTCTACATACATCAGCCCATCCATTCATCCATATATATGTATATATATATATATTTATATATGGTGTTCAAAATTAAGATAATCTGCACATTTTATTGATTTGTTTGAAAACTAATATACAAAATTTAGTGAATTTCAGTATGGATACACTTATATACGAGAAAATACACTGAAGTGCCACTGAATTAGGGATAGCAAAGCCTATGCAAATTGTGTAGCGCTGCGCATCATGTATGCGCAAGTGAGGGCGCTGTGGTAACTGCATATATAGCGCGTACTGTGGTTGTTCTGAATTAGTTGTTGGAATTGCCAGTATGGGTAAACTGCCTGATTTAGACGCCTTCGATCGCGGACAAATCGTAGGTGCGCGACGCATGGGCCATTCAATTTCCGAAATCGTCAGACAACTAGGATTTTCCAGGTCGACAGTGTCAAGAGTATACCAAGAATACATGGATGGTGGGAAAAAAACTAGCGATCGGGCAAACTGCAAAGGACAATTAGCCTTGACAGTGCGTGGTGAGAGAGGGCTCAGGCTTATTGTACGTAGCCAGCGAAGCCAAACATTAGCTCAAATTAACACCCAGTTTAATGACGGTGCCAGTCGTACAGTCAGTAAACGGACTGTGCAACGCTCGCTTCACCGTATGGGTTTCGGGAGCCGTCGACACACGAGAGTACCATTACTCTATAATCGCCATCGGGCTGCACGTCTTGCCTGGGCCATAGAGCACAGAGACTGGAGTGTAGAGGACTGGAAACGAGTAGCATGGAGTGATGAGTCTCGATTCCGACTACTTAACGCCGACGGGAGGCTCATGATCAATATGGCGTCAGGCTCATGAAGCCATGGATCCTGCATGCCTGGCTGGAACTGTACAAGGGCATGGTGGCTCAATCATGGTCTGGGGTGTTTTTTCGTGGCCCAGTTTGGGATCTTTGGTGCGTGTACCAACCTCCCTCAATGCAATTCGGTACGTAGAGTTGCTGGGTGATTACCTCCATCCGTTTATGCTGTTCTGTTATCCGCACGGTAATGGAGTTTTCCAGCAAGACAACTGTACCTCTCACAAGTCCCGGTTGGCTACTGGCTGGTTGGATGAACATTCCTCTGACTTCTCTGTCATGAATTGGCCACCTAGAATCCCAGACTTAAATCCTATTGAGCATCTTTGGGATGTTTTGGAACAAGGCGTGAAAGGCCATCACACAGCACCAAAGAACCTTACTGAATTATGGACAGCTTTAGCTAATATTTGGCAAGTCATTCCCGTGGAACGTTTCCAGAAACTTGTTGAATCTATGTCTCGTCGTTTGGCAGCCGTTATCAAGGCCAGAGGATGCCCAACTCGTTACTAGGTAGGTATCCCTAATTCAGTGGCACTTCAGTGTACTATACCATACAACAGTAAAGATACGTACTCATGATTGTCAGTTAGACTCCTCAACGCAGGATTGTTCAAAACCCACGTTGCAAGATAGAACATAAAATGACTCTAATATAGGGTATGGACCCCTCTAGCAGTCATACAAGTCTCACAACACGATTCTATACTGGAAACGAGGCAGTATGACGAATCCCTGTGGCAGTAGGTCTCACTCCTGCAGATACGCAGTTTTCAGCTCAAGGATAGTTCTCAGAGGGGGATGGAGAGCTGCAATTGCCCTCCCAGGAGAGTCCTACACTAGTTCAAAAGGGTTTAGTTCTGAATATCTGCTTGACCAATTCATCAGGCTAATATCCTCATTTTCAAGATAATCGTCGACTGAGGATTATCGTTACTAGGTAGGTGACCCTCATGTGGACGAGCGTTGTCGTCCATAAAAATGAACCGAGGGCCAATTGAGCCCCTGAAAAGTTGAACATATGGCTGTAAGATCTTATCCCTATACATTTCACCAATCAGGAACCGTCTGTCAAACACTTGGTGTGCGCCCGTCCAACACGATGTCTGCCCAGACCATGACACCTGCGCTGCCATAGTGGTCCCTTTCTCAGATGTTGGAGGAAAGATATTGGGTCCCAGGTTTTCTCCAGTGCCCAGCCTGAATCGCGACTCGTCTGTGAAGAGAATGCTACCGCACTGCAGTCTGGTTCAAGGCTGATGTTGTCTGCACTATGCTAAACGGCCGCATATCTCTTCATGTGTTTGACATAGGGTCCCTGACTGGTGAGAGATATAGGGATGCGATCTTACAGCCCTATGCTCACTTTTTCATAGGCGCAGTTGGCCCTCGGTTCATTTTTATGGACGACAACACTAGTCCACATAAGGCTCACCTAGTCGACGATTATCTTGAAAGTGAGGATATTCGCCGGAGGGATTGGCCAGCCAGATATCCATACCCAAACCATATTGAACATATCTAGGACTCTCCTGGGAGGGCAACTGCAGCGCGCTGTGAGAGCTGCATGGCTGTGAGAACGGTCCATTCCCCATATTACCGTCATTTTGTGTTCGTTCTTGCATTGTGGGTTTTGGGCATTCCTTCGTTGATGAGCGTAACTGACGATTATGAGACGAACCATGACTGTTGTATGGTATAATTTTTTTTCACTTATATAACTGTGTATCCATAAAAATTTGATTAAAATCCGTCCCTTAGTTTTCTAGAAATTCGACAACATATGCAGATTCTCTTAATTTTGAACACCTGTGTATACACACACACACACACACATATACAGTGGACGCTCGTTAATTCGAACTCGAAGGTCCTCAGAAAAAAGTTCGAATATCCGAAGTTTGAATTATGCGATGTTAAGAGAAAATATATAACTTTAAATGTGTATCACTGAAGAAGAAACTCTCCTAGTATGTATAACCCCCAAAAATATATTATACTATGTTATCTAAAGTTAAACATATTAAAAAGCAATACAGACTTACATTAATCATAAAATGAAGCAGAAGATATGCAGTATAAAGTAAACTTTTATTAAAAATATGAATTACACTTTGGGGAAAAACTGTAAAATGGATGTTTGGTTCTGTTTATGATGCCTACATTGTTCAGCCAGCTTCTCGATTTGAAGTAAACATTTCAATTCATTTTCAGAGGAAGGTTCCATCTAAATAAATGCTTTCAGAGTTTTAATAGAGTCTATTATGGCTTTGACCATTATGGCCGCATTAGAAATATCTTTCGGCAGGTAAGTAGAGATAAGCCCTGGCAGTTTCCTACCGAAATTAGTGCATACGTCTTCGATTACATCAGAGCTTTGGCCACATACAGTTTGATAAGAAATATTGTGCCTTGACTTAAATCGAGAAAGCCATCCATCACTGCATTTAAAATCTTCAATACCCATTCGAATTGCCTATTCATCAGCCTTCGTCAGCACTAGGGGTCCATTTATCGGAAAATTTCGAGATTTAACATCCTGGAACCATATCAGTAGAGCTTTTTCTAGAACTTCTTGGGACGCATTTACCATGCGTTTCCTTCCTCTAGCAAATTTTTATTTTTCCCATGAATCTAAAATTGTCTCCTTGCTTTTCAAATTAGTTGAGAAGGCATTTTTTTTAATTCTATAGTCAGCTTCTAACTTTATTTTACATTCGCCATTCTCTACTTTCTTTAAAATTTCTACCTTTGTCTTCAAAGTTAGGGTTTTGTACTTTCCACGTGTAGACATCCTGAATTTTTACACGTTCACACCACACAATGAGGAAGAAAAACTAGACCACATTAACTTGTCTGCACTGTAGTTATAACTGACGCAGCTCCCTAGAATCTATAGTAAAGACAAGTTTCTCTGAAATTCTAAGAAAATTGATCCGAATAAAGGAAAATTGCTTTTTCCATTTAGCACTAATAAGAAGGACAATAGCTACTAACGTTTAGCGGACATGCAATAGTCTAGGAATGCAGGCATGGGCCTCTTTACACAGAAAAGAAATTTTGACACACAAAATAATAAATACAATGTGTATTTTCTCTATTAAACGAGGAAAAAGATTTTTTTTTGTCAAATTTTTAGTTCGAATTAACAGAAGTGATAAAAATTTAGTTCGAATTAATGAGATATTTTTAACATTAACTCCAATACAAGTTTTTTGGGGCCTTTGGATTAGTTCGAATGAACCGAAAGTTCGAATTAACGAGCGTCCACTGTATATATATGTGTGTGTGTATATTATATCCCAGTACGTTTTAATATTTTTAGTTTAACTTAGACATTCTACTAACGCACACACACACACACATACATGCATACATACATACATATATATATATATATATATATATATATGTGAATATAGTAGCAAGATACGGGGAATCTTTTGTCGTTAGTAAGTATGAGCTAAAATCTACTTCTTTAGAGCCTTAAATATTATTTTTTCAAACACCACAAGTACTCATAAATTCATTCTTTTAACTCCTTCGTGAGTTAAACAGAAGATTTATCTCCATTCAATCAAATTCACCAAAGATTCACAAAAATTGTTGAGTCAACTCTGCCAACTGTTTCCAACTTCGCAGGTAATTCTGCTAATCCAATTACATTTTAGGAAGGGCGAGTTAAGGGACTGCAGGCACAAAATTCTGAGAAAAGAACTTTTTTATTGGCTTAATTCCTATTTTAGAGCTTTTAGAATCAAATATCACAAACCACTTTTTTTACGATCATTCCATTCCGAGATACAACATTATTTGACGCTATGCTACCTATCTGTACCTTGCTGTATATCCTTACTCTAACTCTATTTATCGTGGAATGGAATTATTCATACACACAATATTCGCCATTTTTAAAAGGATATATCTAAACCTCCTCGTATAATTTCTCTGTGATATTTCGTATGAGGTACCTTTGTTTTACTTTCATAAAACTCTTTCATGATTTTTGATTTTGAATAGATATTCTGAAAGTTTTGCTTGTGAAGCAAATATCACTTTGAAAAAAAGTTTATTTTTTTCGATCTAAGTGATTGAAAATTTTATATATTTTTTTAAAAAATCCTGCTGATAAATTATTTTTAAACTTTACCTGCTAATAAATTATTATTATTCTTTTTTATTAACTTATGCGGAGGCACTTGTCGTGAAGACATTCACCTATAATTCACCGCTGTTTTGCTGGACATTTTATTATGGGGGCACCATATAGGCGGACCAGCATTACCCCCTGTGAAGGGACGACACGAACGGAGACATTTTAGTGCCGCTTCACCAGGATTCGATCCGAGCACCCTCAGCACCGAAAGCCAGCGCGCTGTACCACAAGGCCACCACGGCTTATTAACGAATAATTCAGATATACTAGAAACTAAACTTACTCTAAAGTTTGAATTTAAATTTTTTTAACGGAATTTCAAATTGATCAAAACTTTTTTGCACATAATGTTGTTGTTGTTGTTTCTATTGCCCCCTGGAAGTATTCCAGACCAGGTCCATATAGACTTGTGGGCTGAGGGGTGCGTCTCCGGTTTATAATGGCACCACAAGACTCGGAGTCCGACTTACCCAGATGCCACCTCTGTTTTGACCGAGCACCCCCAGGGGTGACAGCTAGAGGGATCGTACCTTCTCCCACTCTCGCTGACCTCATTGACTTTTTGGTCATTGACTTTACGTACTTAATGTGCCCATGACGGGCCTAGACACGAAGTATTTAATGGCTCTTCTCGGGGTTGTATCCGAGTATCCTCTGTACCGAAAGCCGACGAGCTACCACTAAGTTACCTCGGGCTATGTATAATGTTCTTTATATAAGGATACAGTTCCGAAAGATCCTTGTAAAATGCTTGTAAATAAAAGATATAAAACTTTGCGTCCCGTAAAAAAATATCATTAAACGTTAACCTATTCCGAACTTTAAACAGTTTTAATGCAAGGAATACGACTCAGCATGGTAACACATCTATGAAGAGCTTCCATTTTTTTTAATATACATACAAGAAAATGTAAATATTACTCGCAGAAATCTATTAATATGTTGCTATATACATATTTTCTGTTGTCTTAAAATTGTTACTTAATGCAGATATTCGCTAGACGGTGCTGTAAGTAATGTAACTCATAAATTTGGGAAGCAGGGATAAAAAAAAATAGGAGAATGAAACAATAGCAACTTATTAATATGCTGTGCGCAATTTACTTGTACTGTAGAAAAATTATGTATATATGATGGAGTGTTTAATCTTCACGGACATCTGCGTTGAACTCAGAGATACGCGGACATGAACATGACAAAACAGATTTATTGTAGGGCTTTTCCTCGTGACGAATTGATTTTCTGTCATAGAATCTTAATAAGTTTCTGGGAGATTTTCCCGAATAGCTTGTAAATAAAGTGTGAAACTGTAACTATTGCTTTTTTGATAACAATGATTCCGCTTTAATACATTCTATTGTGTGTTCTAAAGAGCTTTATTCTTAATTTTTACTTAATATTTTGTAATAAGTAATCATTAATTATGAAATAATTTTTTGAAGTTTTATACATGGGAAACATATGAGTAAGCAAAGGATTGACAGGACAGGCAAATAAATCAGTAGACATTTTGACTATTTCAAATGATATTTTCAAATTTTGACTGTATTCAAAATTTGACTACATTCAACTTTGAATACGTTCAAATTTCTTGCTCAATAAATTCATCTGTAAGAATGTTAATGAGTAGATAAGAAGAAAGACATCAAGTTTAAATTCTAGTGTACTTATGTGTACTATGAATTTAAACGAATATTTCTGCAAAAGGTTAAATTTAAAACTTTGTTATTAGGACAAGACATTTTTATTTTGTATAAGCAAAAAATAAAAAAATTTAAAAAAAAAAAAATATATATATATATATATATATATATGTAGAAATTTGATTTGTGAGAGATGGAGGCTTCGACCTGAAAGAATTTTATTCCGTTGGGCTTAAGCGTTCAATAGGAAAGCTTTGCGCGCGCGTGATGTCACCTTTTCGGAGAGAGCATTTGGAGCTTACACACAGACCCCCCGCGTGACATGGACGAGAAAAGTCGTGCCTTCTTCCCCGCTTCGCGTTTTTATCCAATTCGTTAAACGAATTGGGATATTTCGGAGTCCCCATCTCGCAGGTGAACCATGCTCTGTAGTGAAACCTTAATTTACCTTCCTCGAAAATTTGCAAATTGTAAATAGCGTGATGTCTTTTCTTTATGTGTTTAATAGCAAATAAAATGTTAGTTTAGACATTAATCTTTTATTCTTTTAGTATAATTCTTTCCGTAAAGTTACTTACCCCTAGACGCCGTCCTATATACAGTGATTTCCGCTTATAAGAATCACGTTTGTTATTACTGTTTTTGATTCTTATAAGCGGTTGATTCTTATAGCCGAAATTTATGTTTTTGGTCAGGCACACACATTTATATATACATATATTAGATATTTTACCATAAAATACGCTCTAATTTACGTTAATTATCTGTTATTAAAATTATTGTTTATAATTTTAAAAATACAACCTTATTTCTTGACCTATAAGTAGATACACATTATTATAATAAGAGAAGAAAAAATCCAATATTTGTTACAACATACCTGCTTAACAGTTTAACATTTCAACTACAGGAAGGGTAAAAGAAAAAGTTTTCTATGGTAGTTTGACGTAATGAAGTTTTCAGGAGTCTGTTTATACCTCTTTCAATACCAATAGTCTCAGACGAAGATTCACCTTCTAGCTTACTTTTCACGGTTTGATAACGTTCTGAATCTAATGTCACGTTTGCCTAAGTGATAGTGGACACTTCGCTGAAGATTTATGTGTTTCAGTGTGCAGGAAGCCGCAACCAGAATGTGGGAGGTGGGAAAAAAGAATCCCCGTCTTTTTTTGTCAGTGGAGAAAAGTGAAATCGGACCTGGACGGGTAGAGATGCCCCTGGGTCAAGCTAATAGGACAGTGCTGTGCTGAAGCGTTTACGGAGAAACTATTATGTTATGTCTAGCAAAGAAAGGGATACATTTTACGACTGTATTCCATCCCATCTTATCACTCTTTCTTAAAAAAAAATAAAGAAAGAACTTCGTGCCTTTTGAGGGTTTAAGTGACTTTTTGGAAAAATGAAAGGAAAGCGAAGAGTGTAAGCTGATTCTTAAAACCGGTGGATTGATTCTTTAAAGCGAAAATTTTAACATGGAAATAATACATTTGTTTTTGTTTTTGCGATATTGATTCTTATAAACGGTTGATTCTTATAACCACTGATCACTATAAGCGGTGGTTACTGTATATATATATATTCTAAAAAAAACTAACTGCCGCTGACGCAGCCGGCGCCGCCGCCGCGGCTGTCAAAAGCTTGTCACGCTATCTCCTCCGAAACCGCTGGGGGTATGGGGTCGAGACCGATACCAATCGATGCAGAACAATGTGGGGAAGAAAGTAAGACATGTCTCATATTCGTCGGACTTTAAGTTTTTTTTTTTATTTTATGTTTTGTGGGAAAATATTGACTTTTTCATGTTCAGATTACGATAACTCGCCAAAAAAGTATCGTAGAATTTTTTTTTACAATCTAAGACTACAGACATTTCTCCTTCAAACAAGACCTCATTTGTTTAAAAATAATTTAAAACAGACTGATATTTTTATTAAAATTGAAAACCCAGTTTTTGGAAAAATTTATGCATTTTGAGATATATAAATTCGATGCTCTCAGACTTATTATGTTACAAAGAAAATATTTATATCAACTGGAAGATGAAAGCTTCCTCATTCATATAAACCTCATTTCAAGTCTCTATCTTAAAATTTCGATTTTTAATTGAATTTTAAAGAAATACTTCAAAAAAATCTTCTCATTCGCTTCCTTTGAAAGAAGATCCGATTTTTCACCCATTCATCCATTTCGCCGGGCTTCATCCATTTCGTCGGGAGGGGGGGGGGAAGCTTCAACTGTAAACAAATGAATGACTCAATCGCTGTAAAAAACTATTGAGTCATTCATTCACTTGATTCACCAGAGGAGCGGGCGTAGCGAGGCTAGGGGCGAAGCCCCTAGTATATATATATATATATATATATATATATATATATATACACTGAAGAGCCTGAAACAAGCTGGTACAGGTGTGCGTATGCAAGTAACGGAGATATGCAACCAATCAGCATAACGCGATGCGGTCGGCAGCGCCTATATAAGACAACAGGTGACTGGCGAAGCTGTTAGATCGCTTCCTGATGCTACAATGGCAGGTTATTATGATTTATGTGACTTTGGAAGTGGCTTTATAGTCGGTGCATAAGAGATGGGACATAGCATCTCCGAGATAGCGGTGCAATTTGGATTTTCGCGCACGACCATTTTACAACTGTACGGTGAATATGAGGTATCCGGTAAAACATCAAATCTGCGACAGCGGTACGACCGGAAACAGACCTTGAAAGAGCTGCACCATCGACGACCGACGACAATCCTTAAACGAGATAGACGTGCAACACTTCCTCAAATTGCTGCGGATTACAATACTGGAGCATCAACAAGTGTCAGCGTGCGAACTGTTCAACGGACCGTTATTGTATGGGCTTTCGGAGCTTCAGACCCATTCAAGTACCGTTGTTGACAGCACAGCACAAACAAAGCATTACACCTTGCCTGGGTCCGCCAACACCTCCATTGAACTGTTGATGACTGGAAACACGTTGCCTGGTCTAACGAGTCTCGTTTCCAAATGTATTGGGCGGATGGATGTGTACGGGTATGGAGACAATCTCATGAATCCAAGGACCGTACTTGTCATCTTGGTATATATGGTCTGTATGCTGTTCAAGCAATGGTGGTGGAGTCTCTGTGAATTTATGGAGCGTGTGCAGTTGGTCTGATATGGGACCCCTGATACTTCTAGAGACGACTATGACGAGTGACAGTTACATAAGCATCCTGTTCGAACATCTACACCCATTCATGTCCATTGTGAATTCCAACGGACTTGCACAATTCCAGCAGGACAATGCGACACCCCAAACTCCTACCGAGTGGCTCCAGGATGACTTTTCTAGCTTTAGACGTTTTCATTGTCCACTTAAATCCCCAGACATTAACATTATGAGCATATCTGGTATGCCTTGCAACGTGCTGTACAGAAGAGATCCCCACCCTCTCGCACTTCTATGGATTTGTGGACTGACCTGCAGGAATCAAGGTGTGGATTGCCTCCAGGATACCTTCAGACATTAGTCCATGCCACGTCGTGTTCCGGCACTTCAGCGTGCTCGTGGAGGCCTTAACGATATTACGCAGGTGTACCAGGTTTATTTTAACTATTCAGTGTGTATATATATATATATATATATAGTGAAACTACTCGCGCTGTCTATCCCTCTAAACGGCCATATTTCGTTCAAAACCGATTAAAGACTCCCAGTTCCAATGTAATTGGAGAAACCTCGTTCCAAAGGCCACTTTTTGCGGAACCATGATTGGTCGCCATATAGAAGTTTCTATCTCTCTTTCTCTCTCTCTCTCTCTCTCTCTCTCTCTCTCTCTATATATATATATATATATATATATATATATATATATATATATATATATATATATATATATATATATATATGTATGTATATATATATATATATGTATATATGTATATATATATATATATATATATATATATATATATATATACATATATACACTGCTGGCCACCCAAATTGCAACACCAAGAAAGACAAGAGATATCACAACAAAATTTATTTTGTAGATAACATGTTGACCAAGTATCAAATGATTAAATTTATAGACTTCTGTGAAGTGTGGTTCTTGCCAAAATCAGTAGCCAGAGTAGCCTCCACTGTTGGAGATCACCGCTGCCACACGCCTCGGCATTGATTCAAAGAGACTTTGGATGAGTTCTTGGAGTACAGCAGACCAAGCAGCTTCCACACGTTGCCAAAGTTGATCTGCTGTGGCAGCTGGGGATGGAATCTGGGTCAATCGTAGAGAAATCATGGACCACATGTTTTCTATCGGCGAAAGATCCGGAGAGCGAGGCGGCCAGGGAAGCAATTCAATCTGGAGATTGACGAAGAACCGTTCGACAATGCGTGCCACGTGTGGTCGCGCATTATACTGTTGAAATATGGCTGTGGGCAAGCCCTGAAGGTAAGGAAGGACAACTGGCTCCAACACCTCGGAGATGTAGCTCTGGCTGTTTAAAGTACCGGCAATGCGTACTACAGGTGTGCGAGAGTGATATCCAATACCGCCCCATACCATAATATCCGGTGCAGGACCAGTGTGGCGGTGCATAACGCAGCTGTTCAGCATCTTCTCTTCACGGTGTTTCCAGATTCGAATGCGACCATCGTGGTGTTGCAGACAGAAGCGTGACTCGTCAGTAAAGACAATTTCATTCCATTCTGCCGTCCACATCCTTCTGTCATCGCACCATTGGCGGCGGAGACGTCTGTGGTTCTGCCTCAAGGGTAGACAAAGCAATGGACGTCTTGCGGACAGACCACTCTGCTGTAAACGGCGTCTAATGGTACGCGCAGTCACTGGATGATGCGTTGCAAACTGCATGTGCTGTGCTATGGTTCGTGATGTGACTGAGCGATCCGTCACTGCCACGCGCACAATTTGCCTGTCATCACGTGAAGTTGTGCGCTGAAGTGGATGCGATTGAACACGCCGGTCCGTCGTACCCTCCTGCATCCAACGATCACATATCCGCATTACAGTTGTTTGGTTTCGTCCAACACGACTACCGATTTCCCTGAAAGATAATCCACAATCTCGGGAGGCCACTATCATTCCTCTGTCGAACTCGGATACTTGATCAAAAGATGATCGCTGTTTTCGACGAGGCATAATTGATCGTTTTTTTTTTAAAAACCACAAGAAAAACACAATTGCCGAACTTGAAATCGTCGAAATCTCCAAGCCTTAAATAGCACTTTGAAGTGGCGCCACAGGCGCGCGTGATGTGCGTCTGCGCTGAAATTCTAATCATTTGCATATCTCACCTCCGCTAATGCATGTTGTAAATTTCATGTCATTTGCATGTTTCCTTCAGGGTGTTGCATTTACAGTGGCCAGCAGTGTATATATATATATATATATATATATATATATATATATATCCAGAAGGAAACGAGCTACTATCACGTAACTTAACATGCATGTAGTGTTTGAGGAGATATGCAAATGATTACAAATTCAGAAGAACAGACCGTCTTATTAAGAAGATATGGCAGGAAAAAGGTTACAAATCAGTAAGTAGTATATCCGTCTCTGGGGGCTATGAAAGCCGAAACACGGCGTGCCATCTAATCAATGAGGCCACCTATGACATCTTGTGGCAGATCATGCCATAATCTTTGCAACTGCGCAGTTAATTCACCAACATTCCGGGACGGCTGCAGTTGCCTTCCAAGCACGTCCCAGACGTGCTCTATTGGCAAGAGGTCTGGTGACCTGGCAGGCCATGGGAGTACGTCATATCCTTGAATACTTTGTTGGGGGAGTCGCGCAGTATGTGGACGAACGTTGTCTTGATGATAAATGGCACCTGGGCTACTTGATACCATAGGCAGTACAACTGGCGTTAAAATCTCGCCCACGTAACTGCGTGCCGTCAAGGTGCGTTGAAGGACGACTAGAGGTGATCGTGTGTCCCAAAAAATGGCTCCACATTATCACACCTTGTGTAAACGCCGTATGCCTCTCGACAACAAATGCCAGATCGGACCTCCGGCCTGGCCGCACACGCGTATGCGCTGGTCATCAACATTGAGACTGAATCAAGATTCATCGCTGAAAATCACACGCCTCCATTCGGTCACACTCCAGCTTGCCCGAGATCGGAAAAAATCCAATCGACATTGCCTATGATGTGGGTTCAGTGGTAGGCGTTTTAATGGACGTCGGCTCCTTATACCTGCGTCGGCCAGTCGTCTCCGAATGGTTTTCCTTGATACCACCGGATGTCTGTAAGGTGGTAAATGGCGTCGAACCGATTTTAGCGACATTGTTAGTGCGGACGTGGCCGCTCTAATGATTGCGCGATCCTCGTGCGCATTTGTGTTCCTGGGACGCCCTGACCCTCCGCGACGGTAGACTATCCTTTCCGTGATCCATTCTTGCCAACACCGAGCAACTACCGTATCACTCCGACCGAGGTGGCGGCCGATACGCCTGTTCGACCAACCAGCATCCCTGAGGCCTATTATGCGCCCCCTATCAAAGTCTGACAATTGTTCGTACTATCACCGGTTACGTCTCAGAGGCATCTCTAGTCACAATACCGTCCATCCAAGTGGACAGATCTGTTTGAATAACCCTATGGCATGAGCAAGCATACTTTTAAATTTTCCCAGCTGCATCTCATATGCGCATAGTGAGCTTACCCTTCTCTCATTGGAGTCGAAATTTTAATCATTTGCATATCTCTTGCTAGACTACATTCCTGCCAAGTTTCGTGATAGTAGTTCGATTTCTTCTGGGTGAATATATTTTTGTGACAGAGTGTATATATATATATATATATATATATATATATATATATATATATATATATATATATATATATATATATATATATATATATATATATATATATATATATATATATATAGGTGTGTGTGTGTGAATGTATGTATATAGACACACACACACAAACATTTTTCAACTGTTTGATGAATATGTCATGTTCAGTTGATTCAAATATTCTCTTTGTCTGTAAGTTTTTCCTTTTGTACTGGGCACCCAGAACATTTACCGTTTAAATATCAATAAATTGAAGACCAACAGTCTAGACTTCATAAGAGGAAGCCTCATTCTAGGTAATTTCCTCATAATGTGCATAAATCAATTAAATACAGACAGTTTGGTGGAAAATGAATTCGTTATAGAAAGAGTTAATTATAACATACCTTAATATAACTCGTCAAATTTTAATAAATAAAAAGAATCTCGCTGGTTTTATTTAACTTCGTAGATGCCAACGGTTAAGAACAATAGCTCCTATTTTTCTAAACCTCGTAATCTCACGCAGTTGTTTTTCTTCATTAAAAATACACCGCTGAGATTTGAGGTTCTGTTAGCACCTTAGAAGTAAGACTGAAAAGTTTCTGCAATAAAGGTAGATTGCTTTTCGCAGCAGGTATTCATTACAGAAAACAACCACATACCTACAACGCAATTTTTAAAGAAAAAATTCTGCCTCTGGTTTAAGAGGTTCTTTCATACAAGAAAACTCTAGATCTTAAAAAAGGCATTAGACTTTTTAATAAAATTCAGAGAATTTTTTTTTGTTTTCCTGATCATAAAATGGAATTTATAATGTGTACTTTCAAACAAAAGTTTCAGATGAGCCTCCGTTCTCCCATCTAAATACTCACTTATTAAGAAAAACCCCTGTCTGATCATAATTACTGCAATTATATAATAAGCTTTTAACTATTTATGGATTGATCTATACGGGTACTCAAGACTCTTTAATTTTCAATGGGGCCTGTAATCTCTGCAAAGTTGCACAAGTGCCACATTCATAGTGGAATCGTGTGAACTGATATTTTGCTTCTTAAGGGCTGTCGTTAATTTAACCTTTGGTTGTGCCATAATTATGAGATCTGTGGAAACCTTACTCGACTGGGAATCTAAGCTCATTTTGTTCACATATCTCTTACATTTATGTTGTAATTATGCGACCATATTTTCATTTTTATTGATGTTAAATCAGAGATATTAATTGAAGTTCCGGTTGCCACATGATGTGTGCATTTAAGAGAACTCTTTATGCATTGTTTTATGAGAAAAACTCAACCTGCCTTTGTTGGTTGGTTAAAATATAAACTCTACCGAAATTCTATGTTTGTTCTGTACTTTATTTCATTCACGGATGTATTAGTTAGGAAAATATAAATCTCTATAAGGGCATACATTTTACGTCTATAGAAACATTTAATAACAGTCTGCTGAAATAGAGAATCATATTAATAACAGCAAACTATTTTTAAAGGAAATAAAAATCCTAGAAATTTTGCATTTCACTTGCTATAACACTAATGAAAAATTGTACTTTGGGCAGCAAACCCAAATTAACCCTCCACTGAGTAATGTTGACAGTTTGCCCCATTGAAAAGGATTTCCTTTTGATCTTATATATGTAACCAAATGTTTAATAATATATATTTCTAAATATTATATTTCGAGTACATATTTTTGAATAGTATTGTCATTGATTTAATTTTTTTCAATATTTTCTTGTGTTTTATTGATTAAAAATTATATTTTAAATTTAAAGAAAATAATTTTTTCATGCTGATTGGAGTCGCCGATATCGGACAGTGGTTAGCGTTACGAGCCTCCACGGAATTTTACGGTCAAATAGAGTGACGGAACGGTATAAATAGGTATATCATTTACGGCTATCACGGTATATCATTTACGGCTTGATATTGTTAAAAAAATCAATTTTTTTTCAGTAAATTCTGTAATTTATGACATAAAGATCAGAACTATAAGAAATGAATATCGTTAGTTTCCCAACGTAGACTCCAACTTCCTTCAAAACGGTTTAACTTTTTGAAGAGAAAAGTTTTACATGTTTACGTCAGTCCCTCCAACAAATTACGTCATTTATACGATTCGTGTATGAATGGAAGAAAAGAAAATTCCGTTCCTTACCCCAAATGAAGTATACCAAAAAGAAAAAACTTATTTCACGTAGAAATATTCCCCCAACCCATCTTTTATTTCCTCCTGTCTGCTTAGCATTCATGGGTTTCTATATATATATTTTTTTCATTAAGGTATGTTAAAATCAATAAATCGGAAATCAAGGGTTGTCAGAATTTGGACACGCATTTAAAGTAAAATCTTCGTAGCACTTACGTCACCTGCAGCCCTAACAGACATAACACATTACCATATATCTCAAAATGCTGGGTTACTACATTTACCAGATGAATGGTCATTGTCCAGTTGGAACATGGTTGGCTGCATAATAAAGGTGATTCCTTATGGATAAAGGTGATTCCTTATGAATGATAAATTTCTTTCAGAGTTTACTGTTCTTTCCAATACATGAGAGCCCAAACTATGCATATAAATTCGCCCCACCCACTGTTGTATACAGCACTGCATGTTACAATAAGCACTGCGTAAGTGTAGATGGGAAGGTTTTAAAATCCTGTGAAATTAAACTAAACCATGACATCTTACTCATCTAAATAGTTCGTGATGTAAAATTTTGGTTGAAATGGATTGTTCATGGTATTAACTCCATGGTATCAACAGTCAGTCTTTTTTCTTAGTACAGCAAGCGTATGATTTTAAGTCTTATTCTTGTAGTAAGCGCTTTCATCCTCTATTACAATTCACCGATGATAAATTTTCCTCTCACTGTCTTACTGATAAACAATTAAAGACTGTTCTCTAGATCAAAATGTAGAATTTGTGCCTGATCACACAGCACAAACCAGCCTTAAAGAGTTTTGAAAGTTGTGGAGCTAATAATTTTTTATAGATCTGGTATTTTTTTAGTAGATGTTGTCAGTATTTATATCTCATTGCAAGTGCTTCTGTACCTATGAGTTAACCTTCATCAAACCCCATACCTTTCAGACGAGCTATAAAAAAGCTATAGATTTACGAAAAGAAGTTTCTCTTCCCTTCAAAGTTTGCTAATAAAAGTCCCCGAATAATATTTTCTTTTGAAGACTTTAATTAACTTATACCCAGAATTTAATTAATATACTATCCCATACAGACTCATGAGCTTTCTTTAAAAAATATAAACAAAGTTTTACTCACCACACTAACTAAAAAAACTATTCACATGGGAAAAAAATTTAATGAAACAGTGTGCATTCTCTCAGATTTACATATTAATGACTTAATTATCTAGCTTCCAACTTTCACGGGATTAAATACCGTCATAGCTTTCTTAACGTAGAAGTAGTTAAATTTTTTGTACGAAATACTTAATCTTACCGATATGTGAGAAAAAACAGTCACCGTAATTAGAGGATTTCTTTTATTACGCAAAAATAGCTTTTGAATATAAAACAGCGATGGGAAAAGAATGTTACGGGTATTTAAAGGAAGAACTATTTTTACTATTTTAAACTCACATGGCTATATAATTAGAAAGAGAAAAAGCCATGATTTATGATCTTTACTGCCGAAAAAAACTTGAATTTCGACTCTTATATCACCCCGCATAGTAATTTTATAGAAATTCAGCATTATTATCCTTTAAGTTCAACAGATAAGAGCAAAAACAAAAAAAGGCCATTCCAAGCAACAGGACTACAATCTTTTAGGCTGGAAAATACGCAGATTCTATAAATCGATTTTGTGAATTGCTTCTTTATATAAATTCAAACAACTAGCATGGAAACTTGGAATCTTTTGATTTCTGGACAAATGATACGATTATTATATCAATCCCATATCACGATCATATCAAACAATTCTGAAAAAATCTTCAGAATAGTTTTAAAACTTTTAACAATGAATATTTCAAACATTTTGTTTAACGTAATGAATAAACTTAAAATGATACGTTCTACGTTATCCCGCCAAACCTCAAATTTTGCGATACAATAACTTTGCATTGAATTTATATTTCCCGTAACACTATGATATTTATTAATCAAGTACTTCACATACAAGTGCACATCATACATATGAATCGTACATGACAGACCTGTCATAAGTACACTGGTGTAAGAAATTAAGAGAATTTGCAGACTTGGTCGATTATCTCTAGAACTACTGTACCGATTTTAATGAAATCTGATATGTACATACATTGATACAATACAAAAAAAAATAACCATACAATAATTGTAATGCACACGCATGATCGTGCGTAACACTCGTTGGAGTCGGAAGGTATGAAACAGCGGTTGCAGAATAAACACAAAAATGGGTTAATAGATGGGTTAATAGGGGGTACAGTCCCCTCTTACCGATATACAGGTCTCACAGCGTGATTTCATACTTGAAATAAGGCAGTTTATCATTTCCTGTGGCAATTGGTCCCACTCGTTCAGCAACGCTGTTTTCATTCCCTGGATGGTTATCGGAGGGGGGTTGCGAGTTGCAGTGGCCCTCCCCAGAGCGTCCCAGACATGCTCTATAGCGTTAAGGTCTGGAGATCTGGCTGGCCAATCCCTCCGGCCAATATCCTCACTCTAGAAATTCGTCGACCAGAAGAGCTCTATGTGGCCTCACGTTATCGCCCATTAAAATGAAATCAGGGCCAACTGCACCCCTGAAAAGGTGAACATAGGGCTCCAAGACCTCATCCCTATACCTCACACCAGTCATAGTACCTCTTTCAAAGACATGGAGAGGTGTGCGGTCATCCAACATGATGCCTACGCAGACCATTAAACCTCCTCCGCCATAATGGTCGATTTCGCGGACATTGGAGGGTAGGTAGTGGGTCCCTGGTCCTCTCCATATGAACGTACGGCGAGAATCGGTGTTTAGGCTGAACCGGGACTCATCAGTGAAGAGAACGGTCGCCCATTGATCCATACTACAATCTCTATGCTCTATGCACCATGATAAACGGATTCTCCTGTTCGTAGAAGTGAGCGGGACGCAAACAGCAGTTCTTCTTGCAAACAACCCTCTCTCATGAAGTCTTTTGGAAACAGTCACCCTTGATACACGGGTTTCTGTGGCTGCATACAAGTCACGAGAGAGCTGAGAAGCTGTAGCACTCCTGTTACAACTCGCTATAATCGACAAATGGCGATCTTCTCTGGCCGTCGTGGCTCTTGCCCAGGCTTTCTCTCGATGGATCCGGTATCCTGGAGCTGTTTCCATAAGTTACTCACGAAACTGGGCGATAAATTGAACTCTCTACAAATTTGGATTTGAGATTGGCCTGCTTCTAGCCTCCCCACAATTCGCCACCTCATTCCATCATCTAAATGTTGGTGGTTACTCATTTTTACCGATTGCTGCAAAATAACACCAAGAAATTCGCCGAGGTGTGCTAGCGAACGAAATTCGTCTTAACTTACGCGCGCTTATAAAGCCTGTTTCTCTACTGGCTCCGTCTACAGACACGTGTACGCTTCCGTATTTGACGTACAAGATTTGCATTTTTGTCTAGAAACAGTGGTTTTACATTCAGTTCAGTTTTTTCCTGATCGATAAAATATGCAAATTCTCTTAATTTATTTCACCAGTGTATATATAATATGGATATCATTAACTTATGGTATATTTTTCCTATCCTTATTCTTATGATATCTCTGATTCAAAAGAACCATTTGGCTGTGCATAACAGTTTTAAACAAAGCCATATATATTAAACGCTGTGAGCCCAACGATAAAATTCATATAAATAACATTGAACACCGGATTATACGAACGTTTATTATACGGATTATACGAAGGTATGGTATCTCTGTTTCAAATAACCACTGGGTTGTACATAACAGTCTTAAAGAAACCATATAAAATTCGTATAAATAACATTGCCCACCGGATTATATGAAGGTTGATTTTACATGTCTCAAAAGGAAAAAAAAATTAGTAGTGAACTATAAACTGTTAAAAAGAATGTCGATGTAGTTCATAAACAAACATATATATATATATATATATATATATATATATATATATATATATACATATATATAACAGACTTGTACAGAAAAGAAACATGGCAATCTTGATAGGCTTTATCTCTATTTTAAGAAGGCCATAAATACATCGTTATATTAACACCTCCACCCTTCCCGACAGTCTTGGACCTTTGTTTCGTACTTGTTGTGGGCTTTCCGGCAAGCCAAACTCTACAAGTTCGCTGTAGGAAAACAATTTCAAAAATGAAACTTTTCTAATGTTTACTGGTGACTGAAAACGTGCGGACACCCTACCCACAATGAAATGAACAATCAAAGTTCCCAGGATATATATAATACATACACGGGATTTTAACCTACAGATTCTGGTACCGAAGACTAACCACTCAGTCATCGTCCGATCGAGACAAGAGGTAAATATTAGGAATCACGTAATTTTCAACCTATCTCATATAAATGGCCGAGGTCTGTAGGTAAAGGATATAAGGACTAATTCAATAATAAACTACTGTCTATCACTCGATTTTACAACTAAAAATGAAAGCAGAAGGGGTAATATCAACGCACATTGACTTCAAAATATACTCCATAGATCCCACTTCTTAGCAACAATTTAATTGAAATCCACACCCCTCGCGTAATCTTCCCCTAATAAAATTCTATAACAAGCCGTTACAGCCTTAGGCATTGCACCCTGTTGAAACTATTTCACATGCAGGCTATTTCCCAATACTCGGGATCTGTACAATCATATGTAGAACTAACTGAAAACCTCCCTACGGAGTACATTCAAATTAAATACAACAGTCAATGTATACAATTAATGCCAAAATATATAAATAAATAAATAAATAAATATATATATATATATATATATTTATTTATTTATTTATTTATTTATAATAAATACGACGATCAATGTATACAATTGATGTAAAAAAACAAAAAAATATATTTATAAAAAATCGTAAGGGATATTTTTATAGACAAAATAATGTAGAAGAAAATATTCAAATTAAATGTAATAGGACACACTAAAGAATATAGTACAGTTAATATAGTACAGTTTGAGGAACATAATATCTTTTATTGTATTTTAATATTTTTTGGGATAATTTCCAATCATCTGCCGCATTAGCATGAAAAAAAAATATTTTTTTGTCAATTTCGTTGTTATGCACGTGACGCAAAATTAGTTTAAAGTATCACAAAAAGAAAAGAAACCAAGTGATCAACATTTAATAAAATAAATTCTAAAAATTAATCTTTAAAAATTCACGAAAAATCAGAAAGTGGAGGTAAAGATTCGAAAAAGATTTCATTTTAAGGGAATTTTTATGATATTTCTCGTGATATAAATTTAATAACCCCCAAATTATTATTTTAAATGCAAACTCAAAAAAAATTTCTAAAACAGCTTAAAAATTTAATTTTAATAAATCTAAGAAGAATTTTTCAAAATTCTTTCTTAGTGCACCCCTACACTATAAGAAGTATCGCCATGCAAAATTTCAGCCCTTTAGGTCCAGCGGTTTGGTCTGTGCGTTATATGACAGTGAGTCAGTCAGTTATGGAACTGTTTTATATATATAGACTAGCTAAAAACCAGTACTTCGCTACGGAGTACTTTCAAATTAAATTCAACGGTCAATGTATGCAATTAATGCCAAAAAAAAGATATATACATATATATTTATAATAAATACGATGATCAATGTCTACAATTGATGTAAAAAAAACAAAAAATATATATTTATAAAAAAATCGTAAGAGATATTTTTATAGACAAAATAATGTAGAAGAAAATATTCAAATGAAATGTAATAGGAAATATTAAAGAATATAGTACAGTTAATATAGTACGTTTGTAGAACGTTTCTTTTACTGTATTTTAATATTGTTTTGGATAATGTCCAATCGTCTGCTGCATTATCAAGAAAAAAAAAATATTTTTTTGTCTATTTAGTTTTTATGCACGTGACGATAAATTTATGTAAAGTACCAGAAAAAGAAATCGCGTGATCGGCATTTAATAAATTAAATTCTAAAGATTAATCTTTAAAAATTCACCAAAAGTCATAAAATGGAGATAAATATTCGAAAAAGATCTCATTTCAAAGGAATTTTTACGATCTTTCTCGTGATATAAATTTTATAACTCCCAAATTATTATTTTAAATGCAAACTTAAAAAAGTTACTAAAACAGTTTAAAAATTTAATTTTAAAAATCTAAGAAGAATTTTTCAAAAATCTTTCTTAATGCACCCCTACACTATAAGAAGAATCGCAATGCAAAATTTCAGCCCTTTAGGTCCAGTGGTTTGGTCTGTGCGTTGTATATCAGTGAGTCAGTGAGTCAGTCAGTTACGGAACTGTTTTATATATATAGATTATTCTATATTTCCAATTATAACCTCTCTATTTCGAGGCTTATGACGGAAAGCTTTGGTTATTTGACGCCACTTTTCCCTGAATGCTGTAGAAGAAATAAGACTCCTTAATTTTGCACTGGATTTTTTCCATTATGTGCGAAAAGGTCGAGCTTATACGAAAAGAAAATAATAATCCCCCTGGAGCATTTTCCCGGTTTGCCGCGAGTCGCGTCTCATTAATCATCGAGTCCGGGGAATGGCGTGATACCTCAATTAGCCTTCGTTGCTTTTACGCTGTCTTGGATATCTGAGGAGATGGCCTCTGTGACTGACAATGTCTTCAATCCAGTCTAGTCTTCAAAGGCGTCACAACATGCTATTTGGATGAAAACTCACACCACTAACTCTCTCTGATTGCAGGCTTGGTTACACTGGCAAATTAAAAGTGTTCTTAAGTTTCATCTCGAAGATCGTATGAGCTATGAATTTTAAAAAAAGTCTAAGTATCTATGATCACTATGCCATCAGATTCGAGGCATAAATTTGATTTTCCATCTTCGACCCTACAATTTGGATTTATAAAGTGGATTCTTTTGAAATTTTCTTCCAAGCTGAAGACTTTTTTACTACAGCAGTTCCACCCTTTACACACACACACACACACACACACACACACACACACACACACACACACACACACATATATATATATATATATATATATATATATATATATACACTCACTTCCAAAAGTTAAGCACGGAGCGGTAAAATGCGAAAAAATGGACAAGTAATGCTTTGATTGACATGAAATGCTGCAAGTAAGTAGCTCTATGTTTATTCATGAACCAAAACAAGTAATTACATACAGAGATAAAAAAAAATATTGAATTTTCATAAATTATAAGATGACGTCATAGTTGCGTCATTAACAAAATGATGTTTAAATGCAAAACAAACAACAAAAACCGACATCAATAGGGTATGTTAGCACCCCTCACCTTCATACAAAGTGTACAGCGTGTGATCATGCTTGTTATAAGGTGATCTACCCCCGCAGAGTCCAATAATCTCCCATTCCTCCTGTAGGGCAGTTTCTAATTCTCTGAGAGTGGCTGGAGGTGGGAAACGTCTACATACAGCACGGCCCAGGGCATCCCAAAGATTTTCAATTGGATTAGGGTCTGGCGAGTAAGCCGGCCACTTCATACGCGCAATCCCCTCCCTCTCCAGAAAGTCGTCAACGATGGCAGCTCTATGGGTACGGGCATTATTGTCCATTGAAACGAAAGAAGGACCAACTGCTGGAGCGTACATTTTCACAGGGGGGTCTAGGACTTCATCTTGATAACGTCCAGCCGTCACAGAACCTCGCCTGTAGATGTGCAGGTCGGTGCGATATCCCAATGAAATCCCTGCCCAGACCATAACTTCCACCACGGAATGCGTGATGTTCGGTGATGTTCTAGGGCCGATTGCATGTGACTTGTTCCCTCCAGACCCTTACACGCTTATCATCGGGAAGTAGGGAAAATCTGGACTCATATGTGAACATAACGTTGCCCCAATCAGACACAGTCCAATTCACATGCTGGCGGCACCACTTTAATCGTGCCCCTCTGGATTGGACGGATAAAGGAAAACAAACTCGTGGTACCCAGGCGTACAGACCATTTATGTGTAGCCTTTGACGAACAGTAGTGCCAGATATCGTCTTGCCAATGGCCGCTGCAACCATAGATGTCACACGTGTGGAGGTCGATCTTCGATTCCGCTTGGCTACAACAGCAATATATCGATCTTCCGAGGGGGTCGTAACCCTTGTACGGCCGGCTACAGGTCTTCGGACAAATGTTTGGCTGGTTTGGTATTGTTCCCATAATCGTGAAATGGCGGAATGATGAACGCCGATGAAAAGAGCAACATTTGGGATAGACTGCCCTGCTTCAATGCGTCCGACAGCCCGACAGCGTTCAGAATCTTCCATTCGTCTTCTGGAAGCCATAGAAACACGTCTAGCTTGAAAACAAATCGTACGAATGTTCTAAACACTTTTCATCAGC
>OU015498.1:158551252-158578752 GCA_907164885.2 Dolomedes plantarius | reverse complement strand
GGAATCCCTGTTTTAGACTTCCAAAAACAAAATCTTTCAGAATATGTATTTTCCCTTTTTTTAAATTTCATTCGTATAGCATTCATTAACAACTTATTCTCCATACTACAGAATAAAGACGTCCATTTCATTTTGAAGTTGAAAATGAAAAGAGCTTTACTTCCGACTCCTATCTACGTCTGAAAATTAACGCGCTGTGACGTTCGTTCAAAGAGATCTTGTTTAACGATATTTAAACTAATTACGCGCGAAACCGCACAGTCGACCCCCGAGCTCCTTCGCCCGCTCAAATAAACTCCAGGCCCGCTTTTCAGCGAGCAGTAAAACAGAGCCGAAGAGTCATAAAAAATGGATACCATAATCGTAGTGCATAGCCCTGCCACAGGCCCGCTATCAAGTTAATGATGACTTCAATAATTCACGAGCACAATGCGTAGGCAACCACTGCGCAAGGAGCTGCGTGAATAAGTAATGCGCCAAAATCACTCGCAGATATGTTTATATACGTGGAATTGAATTCGCCGTGCGTGAGGAACGGGGTTTTGGGCCCGGTATGCTTTCATCTGCGGCAAAAAAAAAATAGATTCGTGTGCAGCAAATGGATAATATACGATAATTGGCTTATCAAACAGTCCTTTCCAATGTAAGGAAGTAATTCCCTTTCATGAACTTTCATAACTCAAGGGAATTTTGAAAAATACCTACACATTCTAAATAATTTTAAGGGTTCATAAATTCGTTAACGAGTGTTCCCCTCACGGAACACAATATTTTTCTATATTTATCCGCATTTTGTAAGGATTCTATTTGCTCAAATAAGTGTGTGTGTATGAAGGTAATTATACATATAAAAATTAATAAACAATTTAAAATTCTGTCTTAAAATAATTTAAGCGGGTTCAAGACACAAAATTCTTCAAATTTTCTAAAAAATATTTATTGCATTAAAAAATTTTATGTTCTTTTCCACTTAAAATGACGTTTAAATCATGTTTCTATCTTAATTAGAACAGGAGTTTTTTTTTCAACTTTCTAATAGCAGACAATCTGTGTAAACTTGTAAATCGGTTTTTCTGCGTGATGAGTTTTTTCACCCTTTCTCGTTTTTAAATTGTTATAAGTCAAGAACCGTTAAAGATACATAGTTCAAACTTGGAACATGTCTTTTTCAATTATTTTACCTTTAATTTGATTCAACAAATTTGAAAAAATATTTACTTTTGAAACTATAATTTTTTAAAAAGAAGTTACATCATTTTTAAAATTTTTTTAATCTAAATAATTTTAATTTTATGGTAAACCATCACAAAAAATTCAAAATTTTAACTCAATCATTAAAAAAAATTTAAATGTGTCCCGGACCCCCTTAAAATTCAAAATTCATAGTGCGCTTAGTTTTAAGACATACCTGGGGAACCAGTATTTCTAGTTACATATTTTTCTCTCCTTTGCGCTCAGGTGTTTCGGGATAATTTTTCTTCGGAATTTTTTAAAAGTTTATTTATTTAATTTTTAGAAATATCATTTCAATATCGAAAATCCTGAGAAATTCCATTCTGATTTTGACAGACTTAAAAGTTCACATTTATAGTTGGGCCAGGGTCGTAATGACTGTTGAGCGAGGTTGCGTAATAAGCAACGAAATTAAGGGACCCGGAAATATTTTTTTCCCTTTAGTAAAGCTTCCGACTTTATATATATATATCTGTTTAAAATTTGAATATGTTATTAAGTAAAAGGTGCTGAATCATACTTAACCACTATTTTGCTACATTATGCAAAATAGTGGCGCTGCAGTCGAAATACGTTAGACATTTGCGAGGAGCATAAAAGTGCATATTTCAGAGCAAAAGACGGCTTTTTGTATCTGCGAGGCTGAGATTAGACATCAGGCATAGCCAAATTGTAACAATGACCTCCAGTCATCCATTGACCGAAGAACTGCGATGGCGAGCTATTGGGAGACTAGAGGCAGGACAAAGTCAGACAGAAGTGGCCAGATGGCTAAATGTGAGTCCGTCTGGGGTTCATTGACTTTGGCAACAATTTATAACCACAGATTCGGCATCCAGGAGGTTCAGTCAAGGACGGCCATACGTTACGGTGAGTGCCGATGACCGATATTTGTCATTATGCCCACGAAGGAATAGAACCGCAACTCCATCTGCAAGCTCCGTCTGCAGATCCTCCCTCGCTGCAAGCTCCGGAAGGTTGGTATCAACGTCAACCGTGCGTAGAAGGCTTCACGAAGGTGGTCTTTTTGCGAGGCGACCAGCCATTTGCGTGCCACTCCAGTCACGCCATAGGAGGGAACGTTTGCAGTGGGTACGTCAACCTGTCCACTGGACGCGTGATCAATGGAGGGCTGTCCTCTTTACGAATGAGTCCAGGTTTAGCCTCCAAAGCGATAGTAGGCGTATTTTGATTTGGAAAGAACCTGGAACTCGTTTTCATCCATGACACATCCGTGAAAGAGATGCATACGGATCAGGCAGCGTCTGTGTTTGGGGTGGTATATCTTTGGGTGAACGCACAGATCTCCATGTCTTTCCCCGTCGAAATGTGAATGCTCACACCTATAGAGATGACATCCTTGATGCTTATGTGTGCCCTTATGCCGGGGCAATAGGTGATGCTTTCGTGCTACAGGACGATAACGCGAGACCGCACAGGACTCTCATTGTGGATGCTTTTCTTGAGCAGGAAACAATTCAGCGCATGGAGTGGCCAGCTCGATCACCGGACCTGAATCCTATCGACCATGTTTGGGACACTTTAGGACGACGTATAGCTGCTCTCAATCCTCCTCCTAGGACCCTAGCCACGCTTTCAACTGCTTTGCAAGAGAAATGACTCTCACTTCCTACCGAACTCATAGACCGCATAATTGACAGCATCACACATCGCTGTATGTGTTGTATTGCTTCTCGGGGGGGATCACACGCCCTATTAAAGGTACTTTTCCTATACCAAACTGACACATCCGATTTGTTCATTGTATACATATTCTAGTTTCTATAACACCATAATTGTGTGGCGATTTATTTTTATGCTATTTTATACCTACCTATGTGTTGTATAATGTGTATAAGTTTCATTAAATTCTACGTGTAACATTTTGAGTAATCGCTATTTTTGTGACTTTTCCTTAATTTTTGATAATCAGTGTACAAAATATTTTTAAAGATAACAATATATAAAATAAGAGATTTGTGGTTTAATAATGTATTTATACTTTAGTGCCATATTATTGGCCGAATGATTACTACACTGTTGTAGATCTGACTGAATTCCAATTCAAAGGCTTCAATGTGGGGTTTTTTTTAGTTTTTCAAATTGAACGCGTACATTTAAGTTTCAAATAAATATCTTTCAAACCTGTCAAATTTATCTTACAAATAAATCTCTAAATGTGTTTTTTTCCCCACGAGGGAATTCCTGTACAAGGATTCTCCTCCAAGTCGGCGGACCCTCTGAAATGAATTCACGGAAGCCCAAGGGGTCCATGGACAATTGGTTAAGAAGCCATCCTCTATATTAGAGGTGCTCTGTTGTTAGCCATGAGACATTAGAGCTCTGTTGTTAGACATGAGAGATTAAAGCCAATGGTTCTCCAGGAATTGAAGTCGCAAGAAATTCAGGCCGAAATTCGGGGTTTTGAGATTTATGACGATGTTCCAGAAGAAGACATGACTGTTCTTGAGTAAATGTAAATTTTTGTTGATGAATATATGAATAAATGTAGATTATTGTAAATGAATATGTGTAAATTTTTGTACATGAAAAAATAAGACATTCCCTGAAAATAAGCCCCAAGAAGTCTTTTAGACCAAAAATTTATATAAGACCCGGTCTTATTTTCGGGGAAACACGGTATACGCACACACACACACACACACCACACACACACATATATATACACATACATAGAGATAAATATAAGCCTAGAGGGGGTTGTAGAGTAAGAACATCATCCAAAGGGGAGGCATAGACATGAAAAGGTTGAGAACCACTGCTATATATGCTCAAAGCACGACACTACAGTAATCAGCAGAACTGAAAGGTAAATGGAATGAAAGGAAAAAGATCGGGTTTCTTTACACTAACCGTCATATTTCTCTGTAAAGATCGCATATTTTATCAGGCGACTCCTTCTTTTTGATGACGAGTGTTACCCGTTGACACTGGACACAGGAGACCCGAGGTTACACGTCAAAACTATGGTAACAGTTAAAGCTGGGGAAACAGCCATAGGTAGAAGACAACACGCAACCGTCTATTGTGAAACGACAAAAATACTGTGACTTTTTAAATTATTTTTGGCGAAGATGTCCTTTTTTATAGCTTTGAGTTGATGACAGACTAAATACACAATAAAAAATTGATACAGTATAGTGATAAAAGATTATATCATGGCTCAAATAATGATGAGTGTAATAGCATCGATATAATTTTTTGCCAGTTCACAGTCATGGACAAATTATAGGCTACGACCACCTTATTTCTTCATTTGTCCACGGATATTTTAATATGAGCTAAAAAACGACTTTTTTTTATCATAGTTACTACAGTAGCAAGTACTTCCAAAATTTACAATGAAAAATTAAAAGTTATAAAGCTATAGAGTATTTGCTGTTGAAATGTTTTTCATCAAATAATAATAGGTATATAAGCAAATTTTTAAGAAAATACGGTTTCGAAAGCTGAAAAGTAGTTATTAGATGATTTTTACATTGATGAAAATAAACTGTTTATATTATTTTTATATGGATGCATAATAGTATAGAGTATAGTATATTTAACCTAATTTTAAACTGATTTTTTGGACATATGTACACCTCCTGATTTTTCATTACGTTAAAATTCCCTATACTCATTTTTTTGGCTCCGTTTTTTTCCCTATGGGCCACTTCTGCTATGTACCACCATTTAAAGATATCAGATTTAAGCACAAAAATATAAATAAGATTGGTTTCTTATTGCTGCGGAAGCCAAAATAAAAACAGAAACTTAGTTTTTATGTGTACGCCATGGTAGTTCAAAGTTTTTGTAATGCAAAAAAATAGTTGACATAATTTTTCCAATTGTGGGACTTTCTTTTATACTTCCTGATAGAGCCTTTGGCATTATGGAGCGAGAAACAAAAGAACTTCAAATAATAATTGATCCAAAAGAATATATCGAGATATTTTAAAAGACTACTACAAGTCGAAAGTTAGGCACAGACTTTTAAGAATATGATTCTCAAAGGGAAATTCAAAGAACGTTCAGGCTTCCAGGAAATTGGTAGTTTAAATTTGCTGCAGCAAAAAGGTTTCATATTGAACGTTATGGAAAGGACTTCATTACCGTTAGGGGTAAACAGTTCTACAGAAATAACTATTACAATGCAAAAATTATTTTACAGCACTGAATAGGATCGATCCTCATAGAATAATAGCAAAAAATGTCCTTGTCAACACTTTGAAGTTTATGGATGTAAACAGACACCTTACAAAACATTTCGAAGAAAAAGGGCACGATATTAATGAGTTGTATTACCACAAGG
The DNA here is from genome assembly GCA_907164885.2 of Dolomedes plantarius. Taxonomy (NCBI): domain Eukaryota; kingdom Metazoa; phylum Arthropoda; class Arachnida; order Araneae; family Dolomedidae; genus Dolomedes; species Dolomedes plantarius. The sequence continues at coordinate 158,573,204 of OU015498.1, read as the reverse complement.
AAACCATAACAGTTTAAATTCTAGAAGCACAAGTGGAGGAGAAAATGAGACAACAGGAGAAAATTTATGTTCAACAGAAGTTGAAGAAGCCATAGTCATTTAAACCAATAAAGAAAATTCCTGATTTAAATATTTTCAAAGACTGCATATTATTAATATTAAAAGTTACTTGAGTTTAAAATGCAATTTATCTTTTGTGTCAGAAAAAAGAACTTTAATAACTTTTCATTATTAAAATACATTCTTAATTTAAGAAATATCTAATTTCTGTATGATACCGAACAATTTGCCGAACCTTTCAGATCAAAAGAATCCTTCAGACTGCTTCGGATCAAAACTGACAATCTCCCAAATTGAGGATCAAAAGTAGCAATCGTCAGACTAAGAAATCTTAAGATAAGCTATCCATTGGTATTTGAATAACTATTCTTAAAGGGATTTCAAGAATTTTTTTTACAGCAAGATATACTAAGTATTATTACTGCCAAGACGGTTTCTCATGGACTGGGGTCTCCAGATTTTCCGACTGAGGTACACAACCAACTGAATTTTCTCAGCGATGGAGTAATCGCCATTGACAGAAGTCCCTTCCTCACGTAAAACCCCGTAAGGACTTTGCCTTAAACAAAAGACTGCCAACCTTTTTGTATTTAATGCTTTAATTGCATTTCTCGACTAAATACAGGCTATTTACAATATCATGAAAACCTTTATTAATGAGGCCCAGGATCACCTTTTTCATGTAATAACACCTGATTCCCCTTGGAATTGGATAAGGAACAAGTCATAAATAGTGGTTAAGGATATATTATACCATTCTTCAGGAAAAAATCAGGAAAGGTCCTGTAGAGATGTTGTGGTGGATATCGATACCTGTCTCTATCTGCTTATACAGATCACAGTGGTTGGATGATATATAGTCGGGGGGAATTGAACAGGGCAAGATAACATATATGACTTCTTTTTCATGCTCTTTAAACCAATAATTTATAGATTTAGCTGTATGTAAGGGGGATTATCATCCCGGAGAACTCCATCTTATGCAAGAAACAATGTTTGCACCATAGGATGGACTAGTGAGCTAAAATTTCGACATAGTCCTTCCCATTCAATCTCCCTTTTAGGGTTACAATAGGGGCTGAAGAAAACCATGAGATGCCATGCCAAGCCATGATAGATCTACATCCATGATTGACAGTTAAGATGAGACAGCCAGAATCTTACGCTTATGTAGGTGTTCTTCAGACATACGCACGTCCTGTTGCGAGGAACAATATGATCAATGATTCGTCGGACCAAATGTCGTTTCTCGACATATTACTCGACCAGGATTTGCGCTCGTGGCACCATTGGGGACGATATTTTGTATCTGCATCCATTACAAGTCGCTTGGGAATAGCCACTCTTCCGTAATTTCTTTGTTTGTGAAGTTCCCTTCTACTTCTAATGGTTGATACCAGAACATGGAGATGTAGATTGAGCTGTTCGGTCATTTTGATTGGAGTTGTTTTATTTCTTCATGTCACAATCCGCTTCAATATCTCGTCCGTCTCTTTAACTCAGCTCTCCCTTTCGTCCACTATTCTGTTTGGCAAAGTATGTTTTTCCGTGCACTCTGTATGCTATCATGACTTTCGATACCATAGCTCAAAAAACACCCATTAGCCTGGGGGTTGCCGCAACAGTTACTCCAATTTAAACGCTCTTCAACAATGCCCTTTTCACAAGGTCTGCCAGGTTTGACATTTTACGCTGTTCCCTCCAAAAGCACGATGTCCTTAGCTTCATTACTGCTACCTGACCGTAGACTAATACATACACTATATTATATAAAAAAATATTGGGAGCCAGACTTGTTTTTTAAGGAATACGAAGCACATTCATAAACACCCCTAATATTGATAGGTGTTTCCATTATTTTGATAACCACCTGTATATATATATATATATATATATATATATATATATATATATATATATATATATATATATATATATATATAAATTAAATTCGTGGGTTCACGGCATCGACGAGGAAGGTCAGACTTGAGTTGTCGTTGCACTGATTCAAGTCTTTCTAGGTCCGGCAGTATCTCCTTGCCTCCGGCTCCAGCGTCAAACTTTCTTCATCTTTGAATCTCTGAAATTTACTGAACTCGCGTTCGAGGACTTTATATACCTCCACTGAACGTTCTCGAAAGATCTGGAAACGCCTCCTTTCTTTATTCAGTTACATTCCCAGACGTCTAAGCACCTCCCGTCGGCAACTTCCCTTTAATAGCTAGTTTACTGCTCATCGGGTCGGTAGCACTTCTGGCCTTTATGCCGCCAGGCGACTGCCTGTCTACCGCCGTCAAAATCAATTATGTGCAAAAACCGCACGTTGGTAGGTCTTCCCGGAATTTCAACGCACAAAATATTCGCTATTGTACAGGAGACGTTACAACCCCTTATCTTTAGGGCTAACGACTAATGATATTGGAACTTTTTCGACCACGATAAATTCTTTTCACTTTTAGGGTTGTCAGAAGTATATGAAGAGAACTTCCACTCCTCCAGAAGAAGGCTTCTATTAAATATAACTCTGTTTTCAAATAAAACAGAGCATTTGTAAATAAAAACAAGAGAATAACATTCATAATATTGGTAACTAATAGTTATAATTACATAGTTTTTTTTTTTTAATGATAATGAGTTTTCCTTAGTCACGGATGTCTCATTCTCCTATATTTGATTTCTGGCTAATAACATCTGACGGCAATTTGATGTCACTTTTTATTTCATTATAAAACTGCTCACAAGTTACATTTTTATAATTATATATTACTCATAATATTGATTTAATTCTCCCTATGTTTAACCAATTTCTATGCTTTGACAATTGTGCGCCCATCATCGAAAATAATCTTTCTACATTTCCAATATGTCCTGGTATTGAGAAATAACACTGACGAAATTTCAATATTTCAGAAGGACATTCTAAATTATTTGATTACTTCTAATAAGTAATCCATTTTAAATTTGGTGACTTTTTCTCCAAACTCATCGCCACGTAATCTTTTCAATTTATTAAATGTAATATGTTTGCCAATGCGGGAACTTTGCACTCCCACAAATACACTGTTTTTACTATCAAGATGAATGTGTGGTCAAACAGTTAATTTGCAATTAATTTAAACCAATTTTTTAGGGTAAATTGTACAAAAATTATCTATTGGAAAATAAAAGCAGAATTGTTTGGTGATTATTAGAAATTATTTTAGGTAAAAAATTGTTTTATGAATAATAAATCTTAGGTCAATGCAATGAGCGCAGTTTTTTTTAAAAACTATAAGAGATCTATATTAAACTACTTGCATATATTCTATCCATAGGTTATACTTTAATCTACACCTAAAATAATTACCATATGTCATATAAAATATTTTTCAGGCAAATATATTGTAATGTACAAGAAACCTAAAAATTTTTCAAAAAAAATAATTGCTGTAAAAAAATTAGCAGTATGTACTTACGTAAATTTAGGTAGAAATTGTATAAACATACTAGATATACATGCATGCAAAATTTTAGCAATCAGTGACCATTTGTTTTGTAAAAATAGGGTGCACAAGTTTGAGAATAACAGTTTTTAGAAAAAGCCATTTTAAGTTTGAAGTTTCTATAAATTACTTTACTATTAACTTTATAGATTTGGCCATAAAATCAGTTCTAATTGTAATATCGACTTCATTTTTCTTAAAGATTCCTTATATTCCATTCTTCAAAATTAAATCATAATAAAAAATTTAGTTTTTTGAAGGTTTTAAGATGATCTCCCCCCTTAAACAATGAGAATCGTTGGTTTCTTTTAATGGGGACACCGTATAGGGGAATCAATAAAACTACCTGGTGCAGGCTCAATTTTTCAAGAGCATCACTGAGACGACATCTGGGGGATGGGGGCTCGTACCTTCTTCTCCCCTTTCTGACCTCATAGAAAGATTTTCGGTCTACGAATTTAACGTGCTGGCCTAGATACGAAGGTATTTAACTTCGTTCGTCGGTATTCCAACTGAGCACCCCCACTGCAAAGTCCCACGCGCTACCCCTAGCCTACCTCGGTCCCATAAAATGTAATGTCGTAACAAAGGAAAGAACAGAATAAAATAATAGAGTGAACGAAAAGATAGCAACAAGAAAAAGAGGACATGTTCTCTTTAACAGAGGTATGCTGGCAACCCTTTTCACCTTTAACATTCGACATAACTGCCGTTTCGTTGCCGTTTTTTCAATTGTTCGAGCCCTGCTATAGCGACTCAGCAAAACCGGGCTTTGAATCCCGGGTTACCTTTACCTCGAATCGGTATCCTAGAAAATGAATTGTCATTTTTGAATTAACGAAAACAAACGTATCTCATAACACACTGATTTTCAGTTAGTTAAGCTGTGTATTTCCACGTTTCTAGTTTCAAAATTTCATGAATCATCAGTTTTAATCAGATCAGTTATATGCAGCGACACATAAAACTGATTTTAATCCATTTTCAGATTGTGGGATTTTTCAGAGGCAATTAGGGATATTTATCTATGAGGTCACATGCTTTGAAAGCTGGTACAGTCAGAACAAATAAGGACGTGTTATAATCAATTTTAATCTTCAGGAAACTTCAATTTTAGCTCCTTTATTCAGATGCAAACATTCGGTAATATCTCTCTCTCTCTCTCTCTCTCTATATATATATATATATATATATATATATATATATATATATATATATATATATATATATATATATATATATATATACATATATCCCAACTGGCTATATATTTTTATAACTATTCATTAAATTTTGGTTTCGTAACTTTTTCTTGTATTTTCTCCATTCAAATATTGAAATCTATGGCTCTCTCTTTATTCCACCATTCAATCATTTAGTTTTACTAAAGCCTGCAGAAGACGGTCCAAGTTTAGTAGACGTTGTTTTGAGTAACCGCCACCGTTCCGGGAAATCTTCAGTGATTCATCGAGCTCCTGTCTGCAGGTCACACTACTCAGATATAAACTTTACAGGCTTCAGTCGCAGCCTCGCTTCGATTGTCATTATTATTTCTTTTTATTATGTATTTTTTTCATTACCGTAACTTACTGATAATTAAGTTTACAACATTTAGTCGCAGATTAATTCTGCTCGTTATTTCATAAGTGAAAATAAGTTATATATATATGTATATATATATAAATATATATATATATATATATATATATATATATATATATATATATATATATATATATATATATATATATATATATATATATATATATATATATGTGTGTGTGTGTGTGTGTGTGTGTGTGTGTGTAAGTAAAAAGAAAACGCGTCTTCCATATTACTTAAAAGCATATTCTCTTTTTAAAAAAGCGCGACCCCTTTTCCAAAATTGCTACCTAAAAGTAATGTAAGTTATAATTTATATTAGCCCTGCAGATCATTAATAAAGGCGTTTGAAATATCTGAACTCAATAACATCCCCATATATCATTGGTCAGAGCCCGAATGCCTCATTAAATTTGTATTTAATAAATAAGTCCTGTTTTCAAATTCTAGCAATTAATTAATCCCCGGGAGAACCACGACGTAGACACGTGAACTCCACGAGACTAAATTGGTACAATTAAAAATTAAGTAATTTAGGCCCTCTGGTGTCAATATCGCTAAACACTCATTTAATATTTGCCTGAACTTTTCTCTCTTCGAGCCCAACTCTCATTGCTGTTAGATCTGCTGTCCATGGACGTCAGAAGTCCGGTGGTTACAACGGCTCTTCTCTTAACTTTATCATGTAACAGCTCTCCGCGCCCCGTCCTGTTGCATGGACGCAGGGCAAGTCCAGTGACCACTGCAGCCTTCGTAACGCTTGATAATTAAATAAAAAGGATTTCATGGATATCGCCTAGAAATCTGTGTCCCTCTTCTCCGGCTCCATGTGTTTATCTCCTAAATTTTTTCAGTGCTTTCCTGAATGAGTGTTTCGCCCGACTGCATGACTCCCTCGTGCTGACTGCACCTCCAATAATTTCATTCGCATCAATTCCCGAGTGTTAAATTATTCCCCATTGTGATTATCATCTCTCTCCCCCCCACATATATATATATATATATATATATATATATATATATATATGTGTGTGTGTGTGTGTGTGTGTTTGTTTGTTTGTGTTTGTGTTTGTTTGTTTGTGTGTAAGTAAGTAATGAAAACTGTGATTCTTGTAACGAAAAACTGAGCGGTGAAGCCTCGGACAGTCCTGGGAGTAATTGTGCTCGGCTTCAGAAACGAGTGGCTGTCACGAAGAATATCCAGGCAAATAAAATCCGACGCCAGAAAAGGGAGAGGCGGTCTGGTCACAACATAGGATGATTTATTAGGTGGCACAACCGCTGGACAGCGTACAAAGTTTATTATGTTTAACACTTAGGCACAGGTTTGCACAGTTTCATAGTCGAAGTTCTCCGGAAAATCGCCGGAGTCATCACACAGAAGACTAAGGGCCTGTTCACATAGGAGTCCGTTGCGTAGCGTTAAGGGAAAGATGACGTTGAGACGAAAATAAACCAATCATAGGCGTTAAAAATTTCATTGCTAATCGTTTGGAGGTTTGTCATTGGTTAAATATATTTCAATACTTTAACGCTCCGCAACGGACTCCTATGTGAACAGGCCCAAAGGGACGCAGCGTGCCCAAATTCTTACATCCGACTAAACCCGTGGCAAACACACAAAGTACCCAGAACTCTAGGTTCAAGACCGTGAGGTACAGGCGCGCTGAACTTTTGATTGGTTAGAATTGACACCTGAATTTAACGCGTCAAGTGGGGTGATGATTTCGAATGTTCTACGAGGTTCGAAATTAAATAAGTATTGGCCACACGTGGCCTTCGGGTAAGATCTAATAGATTAATTTGGTTATTCCTAGGTCAAATTTAAATGAGGGACAATGTTCTGTTGTGAAAAGACAAGTTAATAAAGGGAAATGTTTGAAATTCGTTTCAATTTCCCCCCCCCCCCTCCGGAAAGGACTTGCGAGTGGGGCCGGCTCCCTCAGCAAGGCTCTGCGTCAGGAGAGAACCGCGTATGACAAAAAGAGTAATTTTGAATAATAATTTTGAGGAATAATTTTGAAAAATCTTTGGCTCAGGAGTTGAAAATTTAAAATTTTGTTTAACTATCATCCTTGTGTGTCCGCTCAGGTCATGAAATATCATACAAGATATCATAAAATATCACTAAACAAAATAAGAAAATGTCAATACACTTAAATTGCATGTTAGGGTGAGTATGGCAGTATTTCAAATCCACAACAAAGCACAAAAAATAGGAACACTGAATGTTGGTATTACTGACTAATAATGCGACATATAATATAATATAAAATATTTTATATATATATATATATATATATATATATAGAGAGAGAGAGAGAGAGAGAGAGAGAGAGATATAAGAACAAGACACTAATTTTTAAACCCTCGATAACCATGCAAAATGAAAAACTTAATGACTTTTTTTATACGCTTATTTTGCAATTCTTTAATTAAACATTCGAATTTTGCTTTAAAGAATTTTAAACTAAACATAATAATAAATCTGCACAAATTTAAAAAAAGCAAAAAACGCTAAACTCCAATGATCTTTAAAATATGCACGAGATCATTCTACTCGAAGAGAATCAAATATTAAAACGCAAGTAAATAGACAGTCTATTGGTTATCAAAGTAAATTTTAAACCTTTTATCATAAATTCAGAAATTTTTTGATTAATGAATTACTTTGCGCCACGAAATAACACATTAAACTAATTTTAATTGAACATTTATAAGAGCAAAAACACAATTTTCAAAGACATAAGCCATACAAAAATTTCTTAACCAACTACTTTTCGTTTCCAAGGTCTATGCACGGGAAATGAGTAGGAATGTTTAGAATCGGCAAGCTTCCGTTTCCCACGCAATAATGACAATAGTACGTAGCCAAGAGGTTACTCGGGTTTACAATTCATTCTGTGAGTATTCTTTTTTTATTTTTTTTCTTCCCGTTCACAAGAGGCGTCTTCTAGCTTTTATATGTCTCCCCTTTTTGTTGATATGTTAGCGGGAATACTTTATTCTATTTTAGAGTGTTGTGATAAGATTCTCTTCTCTTGCCTTGGATCTCTTTGAATCAGAACCTCTAAGGATGCAGATAATTTGGGATCCGAAATGCAACTAACAGATCTAAGGGTTTGTTCACATTTCAAATCAGGAACATAGGCAGAGGGGAGATTTGGGGGGGGGGGGGGGAAGAGCCTAAGCCTAGCCCTCCGTGCCCCGAAATTTTAGTCTTTCATTAATCATTACAATTGTATTATCTAAAAAACTAACCTTTGAACCTCCCTTTTTATAGCTAAGTCACTGCATCAGAGCACTATACCAGTCTCTTACTTCAATATATTTTCCCGATGATTTCGTTTCCCACCGGGTGTATAACCATCGCATAACCCACGTCGCATTTTGTTGTCATGGTACGAAAAAAGCTTACGGAGCTGTAACCGTATTTCCTCTCATTTTCCTGACACTTCGACGAAACATCGAATTTAAGTTAATCTTGGTGTGACGGAACAATACATCGCAGGCGAACTTTATTTCACATTTACTGGACGAGCGACTACACAACATCAACACGGACATATACCACAAATCTTTCTTAAAGAAAATAATCCCTTGGACGACACTGAGGCCAGAATCGCGAACGCGAACACCCGCAGAAACTCTTCTAATCTGTCCTCACTTCACTTTCTTCAGTTTGAAAATTCTTACAGCCCCTTACTTCACTTCAGATCGTTCAATATTATTTGTATTTTTTTTTAAATGAAAAATGTCCCAAGGTGTAAATTTTCTTTCTCTATTAGTTCGAAGTATAATTTAAAAAAATTCAATCCAAATCGGTATTCCTTGGACACATTTTCTCCATATGTTAACACTAGCTGAATACCCGTGCTTCGCTACGGAGTACATTCAAGTTACATACAACGATCAATGTATGCAGTTACTGCAAAAAAAAAAATTTATAAAAAAAATTATAACGGATATTTTTAAAGACAAAATAATGTAGAAGAAAATATTAAAATTAAATGTAATACAGTAGAACATACTACAGAATATAAAACAGTTAATATAGTACATTTTGAGGAACATTTCTTTTACTGTATTTTAATATTTTTTTGGATAATGTCCAATCGTCTGCCGCATTAGCAAGAAAAGAATAATACATTTTTTTTGTCAATTTATTTCGTTGTTATGCACGTGACGCAAAATTTGTTTAAAGTATCACGAAAAGAAAAAAAACCACGTGATCAGCATTTAATAAATTAAATTCTAAAAATTAATCTTCAAAAATTCCCCAAAAATCAGAAAAGGGAGGTAAAGATTCGAAAATGATTTCATTTTAACGGAATTTTTATGATCTTTTTGTAATAAAAATTTTATAACCCTCTAATTATTATTTTAAATGCAAACTTAAAAAAAGTTAAAAAAACAGCTTAAACATTTAATTTTTAAAAAATCTAAGAATTTTTGAAAAATCTTTCTTAGTGAACCCTTACACTATAAGAAGAATCGCCATGCAAAATTTCCTCCCTTTAGGTCCAGCGGTTTGGTTTCTGCGTTATCGTTACTCAGTCAGTCAGTTACTCAACTGTTTTATATAGTACACTGCTAAAAAAAAATTAGGGGAGCAAGCAAAGAAGTTAAGAAAACCGTGCGAGACAGCCACGTATTGGCATAAAATGGATAGTACACGCGTATTAATGCGCAATACAGAAAAAAAGACGTAAAAAAAATTTGTAATTAAGCTTTAATTCTTTGAAAATATGGAAAAAACTTGAAAAGATGATTTAGGGCAACAATTTGGTTACATGTAAACGATAAAAAAAGTATTGTTTAGAAATGATGTAAGATCTTTAATATGGCGTGTGGTCTCCTCGAACAGCTAAAACTGCTGCACAAATGTTTTCCATGGATGCGATGATGTTATCGATAAGACTTTGGGGAATACTGTTCCACTCCTCAAGAAGTGCAATCTCCAAGTCTCGGACAGTAAAAGGAGGCCTTGGTCTCGCAGCAATGCGTCGTCCGAGCATGTCCCAAACATGCTCGATTGGATTCAGGTCAGGAGAGCACGCTGGCCATTACATACGCTGTATTGTTTCAGCTTCAAGCATGTTCTCCACAAGACGAGCTGTATGCGGTCTGGCATTATTATGCTGGAAAACAAAGGAATCTCCAATGGCTGCAGCGTAAGGTATGACATGAGGTCTCAGTATTTTCGTCTGCATACCTTCGGGCCGTCAAAGTACCATTCCGAATGATATGCAGGTCCGTACGTCCACCTGTGCTGATTCCACCCCATACCATAAAACCAGCTCGTCTGTATTGTGACCTTTCACGAACGAATGTGGGGTTATTTCGAGTGCCCCTTTCCCTCAATGCCAAAACACGTCGGGTGTCACACTCCAGACTGAATAGGGACTCGTCTGTAAACAGCACTTGGCTCCAATCATGTTGCTACCAATCTCGATGTTCATCAGCCCATCTTCTTCGGGCCGCACGTTGGCGTGAGGTCAACGAAAAGCAGACCATTGGCCTACGTGCATAGAGACCTCCCTGATGAAGCCTATTACGTACTGTTTGGCTGGACACCCTTCGTCCTGTTGCCAAGAGCAACTGTCTTTGCAGCTGAGTAGCATTGTCTGTTCTGTTTCGACGAGCTGTTAACAGTATATATGGGTCATCAGTTGCTGTAGTGGCGCGTGGCCGACCTTGCCCTGGTCGACGTCTAACATTCCCTGTTTCTTGGAATCGATTCCACAGCCTTGCAACGACACTTCTGGCGACTCCAACAGCGTCCACGACACTACGTTGTGTTTGCCCGAATTCAAGTCTGCGTATAATACGCCATGCCATGGATTCGGGTAAATCCTGTTGTTGAGACATTTTCAAGTCACCTTTTCTCAAAAAGAATAACGGAGCAATCGAATTTCACAGTTAAGACAGTGAAACAGACGTTTCTGGAACATCCCGATTTCCGCCCTTATGTTCTTTTTCTGGTTTTCATGAACTTTGATTTGCATATGAAGTTTTCTTCTTCTGTTTCCTGCTAGGCTTTAAATTATGGATGATTTATTTTATGTTACTTATCGGTGTAAGTATTTGCGTAATTTCGTTAATACCATGTGCTCCCCTAATTGTTTTGAGAAGTGTATATGGATTGAGGTGAGCGAATACAATAGGGTTAGTACACAACAGCCTTTACTGTTCCTCGAAATAATTTTAATATTTTAAATCCCGAATTCGTTTTAATATCAAACAAAAATGGCTTACGGAAGCTTTTTTTTAAATTTCTTAGATTATGTGTTAGCATTTAAGAAACTCAAGAAGTTTATACCTCTGAAAGCACCTTGATTTAACAGTAAAACAAAGGAAAAGAAAAATCAAGGATCAAGACTTAAATAACTTAAATTGATCGCAATATAATGTACATGTTAATTCAATATTTACGGCTTTAATATCTTGCAAATCGAAGATGGAAAGAACAAAAAGCAAACGAGGTAATAGATTTCCCAGTTGTAGGAAATAATTTTTGAACCCAATATCGATGGTTCTGTTATAGTGTCGAATTAACTTTTACATTATTATTCTGACCGCGTGGATGACCGTAGAGAATGAGATTTTAATGCGCATAATTCTTCTAATAGTCCACAACGCATTACTAAAAAATAAATCAGCATTAATTCTGATTTATAAGCGGAGTAACGCATATACAAAAAAATTCGAAACGAAAGTATCCAAGTAAAATATACCCACAAAGGTTTTAAATAATGATTACAGACCGAAGCAATCATGTTCGAACATGCGTTATGAATTTCCTCTCTATCCAGGAAAAGAGTTGAGTGATTTTTTTGTTTCTTTCCAGATTCTCGTCTGCGCTGCTGTGAGTGAATTATTAAAGGAATCATTAACTTTGCTACAAGAACGCAGGAACGTTGGAGGAATTTCATGGTTTGAATTTTTGATGAAGTCGGGGGTGCAGCTTATTCGTTCACCGGAGGAAAAGTGAAAAGATATTGTTTTGTTTGTAGGACCAAGTGCATTAGTCTGATGTATCTCATTTCTTTTCCCTTAAAATGTATTATACAGATTGGACATGATTTTTTTCTGCTTAAGCGTTCTTGGAGGGTGAAATGAAAGACATTTATGCCTCTGCATGCTATTTATGTGTTTTCTAATTTATATGAGTTTGCATAAAATAATTTTTAGGTAATAATTTTATAAAGTCCTTATTTTTCTTACACTGTACCAAAATTAGTTTACTTTGTAGATTTTTTTCCTTTCAATTTTACTGAATATGGATTTAGAAGTAAGCAAGATAGACATGTATTCTTCTGGGAGCATACATCACATAATTGTAAATTTCTGCCATATGAATATTCTGGCATTTAATTCGTTGTAAAATTAATCTTTAAGAGATGTTCACAATGAATCCCGAGCGTTAGCGTAAAAATTGTTAACCAATCATATAGCTGAGCACGATAACATCATCTGTTGATTCAGTTGCAACGCTGACGAAAGAACCCGTGACGTCGAACCAATCACAGTTCATTTCAAGAATCGTCTGCTATGGAGAACAAGTCGTTCTCCGTACTGAAAAATACACGGAGTATAAAACACCTGCAGCAGTCAGCCAATCAGCGCTCGACGCTTCTGTAACGCAAGCAATATGAACAGGTTTTCTTTTCTGCGCCAACGGAATCTTTAACGCAGACGCTTGCGCTGACGGATTCAATGTGCACAGCCCATTTTATTTGCTTGAGATAGGATCTGATAACTTCGTTCATAACTGCATATCCGGATAAAAAAATAATTTGTTTCGCTAAAATTATTAAATTTAGATAGGTAAGCAAATAAAATTAAAACGGAAAATTTCAACAAGACAATTTCTTTATGCCTGATCCATCCAGAAATTCGGATTATATAGCCTCGAATTTGGTTAGCTCGATGAAATTCGGACGCAGGGAGCACAGTTCGAATTTCAACAACCGCCACTGAATATCCTCGTACCTACGCCAGGTATGGTCACGTTAAATCCGCAGTCTCGAAAGTCCTACCACGTGGTGAGTGGATGGGGGAAGCTACAAGCCCACTAAAAATCGCTCTTGGGAATGCTCGGTCAAATCTGAGGTGGCAACAGGAAATAATGTTGACTATCCTGCTTGGTGCTCCCATAAAAAAACTTAGTTAACAAATTACTGCAGTTATCAGTGCGAATGTCTCCGGACAAGTGCCTCCACATCAGCAACAAAAAAAAATTATTTAACCCCTCCTCCCCCTCCCAAAAAAAAGTAATTTCGGGATCGCCAGATATTCGGTCAAAAGAACAAATATCTGGCGGTAATACGGTTTGATATATCACAGATTTCAAGTGTTAAAAGTGTGTAATTCGCTAAATGGGAAGCTCGTGACCTTGGTGATAATTAGTTAACATTTTGTCCTGGGAATTAATTGATATTTATATTAAATTTTTATTTCTTTATACCGATGTGTATTTCTTTATACCAATACACACACACACACACACTAAGTGGGTCATCTTTTGTACTCAAAGCTGTTGCTATTCTGTTTTTTTTGACGTTATGAGATACTGGTTCGTGGCTTGATGAATCTGAGACCATATCCCATGAACTGCATTTTCCTGTTTTCGAAGGTTTGATTATTCTGGATCCTACTGCCCGATGCTCCTTTTTACCCTATCACATGGATGCTCGATTGAATGGAGATCAATCAAATCCAACAAAGTAAATAAGTGGGGAGTAAATGTGGTAAGTGTGTAGGCCAGCAAAGTAAATTGAATATTCCATCATGCTCTTGAGACCATCGGAGTTCATTGTTAGATTTATGGCTACACGGATACTTCCAGCATTGTCCAGCTGGAAGTATCCGTGTCCAATGAAGAAAACCACTAACATAACTGGACGTATTTGGTCAGTGACAATATTTGAATACCTTTAGCGTTTAGACGTGCTACCACAGGAATTAAAAGATCCAAACAATTTCAAGAAAACATCCCCCAAACCATAACTTTGCGTCCACCACCTCGAAGTATCGTGGCAATGCTTTCATGCTTTTTCCTCCATATTCGCATCCTTTCATCTACATGGTTGAAAACGGGATTCATAGGACTACATAGCCCTTTTTTATTCATTTACTGTCCAATGCTTGTGATTAGGGCAAACTGGAGACGTTTGATCTTGTTAGCTGCAGACAGCAAAGGCATTTAAACTACCTCCATCCTCTTTAGCTGGTATGGTGTGATGTCAAAGGAAAGTACGTTGCGAGTCCAATGGAGTTAGTCCCTGATTAAGATTGGCTGTAACTCTTGTCCTTCTGTTGGACTGGACAGGTCTGGAAACTTTCTTTTCAGCTCGAGCATCCAGTAGCCGGTGACAACACAATGCCTTACTTCGAGACCCCGTTTTCTGTTTGGTAATCCACTCGTTGAAAACATGCACAACAGCTGCTCTCGAGCCCATTACAAGAGACGCAACTTCACCAATGCCCATTTCACTACTTACAGCAATCAGGATCATTCCACGTTCATCCCATGTTTAATAAATCGCGTTTTTAATCCATTCCTTCTCAAGTTCACATTTCTCTTCAATTATCCAGCAATACCTGTTTATACCAATCTCATCCTCTAGCAGCAACAACGTGTCGTCATAGAAGATTTTCATAAAATTGTCAGGTGGTCATTATAAATTGGTTACTCTATATATTATGTCCGACCTGTCCGACGTGCAAAGAGGCATATCATTGGAGGTCGCTTCGCTGGAGAGTTCGTGTCGAGAACAGCCAACCTTGTGGGCAATTCAACGGCCACCTCTGTCAAGGGTTATGACAGCCTACACAAACATGGGAAAGGTGTCATCTGCGAAACAGAACAGTGGGTGGAAGACGAAGTTGACTGACCGGGATAGACGAGTGTTGAAGAGGATAGTCGCCCGAAAACGAAGAAAACCCTGCAGCAGATAACCTCCGAGATGAACACCCATCTTCAGAACCCGTATACACTAAAAATTTAACGGGAGCTGCATGCTGCGACCATTCATGGCATTAGAATGTCTATTCTAAAGACGTTAGCATCGCCGTAAGAAGGCTATGAAGCGAAGACAGTGGGGCCTAGACCCCCAAACCTGGACACAACAGCAATGGAAACATGCCATCTGGTCTTACGAATCCTCATTTACATTATTTCAGACACCGGACGTGTGTTCGTCTGACGAACACCGGCAGCAGCATTTTGTGTTGACTTTCTGGTTCCTACCGTGAAGCGAGTATATCGAGGTGTGGACACTGCGATATCGAGGCGTATCTTGGGGCCAATCTTAGATTTGAGGGGATGATCGCAAACAAGCATTATCGCAGTATTCTCGCAGATCATTTCCATCATATGCTTCAAAATTTGTTTCCGGGAGAACGTCATGTGCTCCAAGATGACAATGCCTCTGTTCACACGGCTCGCTATGTTCAAACATGGTTAGATGAGCATAATGATGAAGTGGAACGTCTCATGTGATATCCTCTCATCCCCCTGATCTCAACATCTTTGAACATTTGTGGGTTTTTTTGGAAAACAAAGTTTCTCTTCCAAGCACACTATCTGAACTCGAGATCGCTCTGCACGAGGAATGGGGGCGAATTCCCTTGAACTTTGTGCAAGACCTTTATTTTTCAATCCCATGTCGAATACAAGCTGAAATTGAGGCCAAGGGTGACACAACCCCCTATTGATAAAAAATTGGCATTCTTTCCCAGGTGTTCATACCATTTTGTCCAACCCCTGTACACACACACACATATATATGTATGTCATGTCCAGGGGCGTAAACTGTATTTAATTGGGTATAATTAGGTTAAAACTAAGTGAACTAAATGCAAATAGGGAACCATAACTGGCCCATCACTGTATATATATATATATATATATATATATATATATATATATATATGCACTCATGTCCATAATTTAAGGATAATTCAGAATAACACGGAAATCGAACTCTAAAGTAAAAATTTCACCTGTAGAATTATCACAATCATCTTCAAGAATAATATGCAAATTACTGGAAGCCACCAGATGACGCCGATAGTACGTCACAATGAGAGTGTAAGATAGGGGTATATAAGGAATGGTAGCAAAGAAGTAAAATTGTTCACAAACGTTCTGTAAGCCGCTCAGTGCTATAACCGAATAGTTATGACGCAGAAGACGCATGTGGATGATTTTTTACGTGGTAGAATTATCGGCAGCCTGGGATGTGGGCGTACTCAGATGGAAGTATCCGAGGAACTTGGAATTGCCCAAAGTGTCATCTCTAGGCTTTGGCAATGATTTCAAGATGATGGAAATGTCAGTAGACGTTACAGTACAGGTCGCCCCCTAGTTACAACGCCGAATGAAGACCGGTATTAGGCAGTAACTGCCAAAAGAAGCAGACGGAGCACAGCCTCCGACCTGTCTCGTCAGCTAATCTGCAGCCACGGGTACCACAGTTTCAAGGCAAACCCTGTACAGACGTTTGTTAAATATTGATCTATATGCTCGCAGGCCTGTCAGATGTGTTCCGCTCACGGGAACTAACTGTCGGCAGCGATTAGCCTGGAGTAGAGAATATGCAATGTGGATATCGTCACAGTGGGCTTGTGTGATGTTTTCCGACGAGTCCACGTTTAGCTTGCAGTCTGATTCACGTCGGACTTTCATATGGAGAACGCCAGGTACCCGTTACCACCAATACAACATCACTGAACGACACCGTTACGGTGGTGCAAGATTTCTCGTTTGTGGTGGAATTATACTGGGCTCCAGAACAGATCTGCATGTTCAAATCGGAACCATGAACGGCCACATTTATCGGGACATCATTCTGTAACAACATGTACGTTTGTTTAGGGATGCCATGGGCGCAGAATTTGTGTTTATGGATAATAACGCCCTTTCTCACCGAGCAAACATCGTAAACGAATGCCTTCAATCATAAGATATCACCCGTATGGAATGGTTAGCATTCTCACTTGACTTGAATTCGATAGAGCATCCGTGGGACATGCTTGGCCGACGAGTTGCAGCTCTTCAACCACCTCCTATATGTGTACCAAAACTTGAGAGAACATTGCTTGCTGAGTGGAGTAATCTTCCCCAAGATCAGCTAGATAATTTGATACTCAGCATGCCTAAGCGTTGTACGGACTGTATTTCATCACATAGGAGACATACAATGTATTAACCATCATACCAACCATGTAATATTAAGTTCTTGTAAAGGAGATATTTTTTACAATTGCTCTAGGGGGGAAAATTGTAGTTTTTATGAATGGTATCCTACATACACCATATTTTTTGTTCTTTATCTTTTGTTTAATAAATGGGCTTTATGAATAAGTCACGTTTGTTTTGTTTCTGAACCTTTATTTGCCGGAGCTGGTATTATCCTTAATTTATGGACATGAGTGTATATATATACACTCACTTCCAAAAGTTAAGCACGGAGCGGTAAAATGCGAAAAAATGGACAAGTACTGTTTTGATTGACATGAAATGCTGCAAGTAAGTAGCTCTATGTTTATTCATGAAACAAAACAAAGAATTACATACAGAAATAGAAAAAATATTGAATTTTCATAAATTATAAGATGACGTCATATTTGCGTCATTAACAAAATGATGTTTAAATGCGAAACAAACGACAAAAACTGACATTTATAGGGTATGTGAGCACCCCCCCCCACCTTCATACAAAGTGTACAGCGTATGATCATGCTTTTTACGAGGTGAACAACCACCGGAGAGTTCAATAATCGTCATTCCTCCTGTAGGGCAGTTTCTAAATCTCTGAGAGTTGCTGGAGGGGGGAAACGTCTACATACAGCACGGCCGAGGACATCCCAAAGATTTTCAAATGGATTAAGGTCCGGCGAGTAAGCCGGCCACTCCATACGCGCAATCCCCTCACTCTCCAGAAAGTCGTCAACGATGGAAGTTCTATGGGGACGGGCATTATCGTCCATTAAAACGAAAGAAGAACCAACTGCTGCAGCGTACAGTTTCACAGTTGGGTCTAGAACTTCATCTCGATATCGTACAGCCGTCACAGTACTTCGTCTGTAGATGTGCAGGTCGGTGCGATATCCCAATGAAATCCCCGCGGAATGAGTGATTTTTGGTGATGTTCTCTGGCCAATTGCGTGTGCCTTGCTCCCTCCTGACCCTTACACGCTTATCATCGGATTGTAGGGGAAATCTGGACTCATCTGTGAACATGACGTTGCCCCAATCAGACACAGTCCAATTCACATGCTGGCGGCACCACTTTAATCGTGCCCCTCTGAATTGGACGGATAAAGGAACACAAACTCGTTGTACCCGGGCGTACAGACCATTCATGTGTAGACTTCGACGAACAGTAGTGGTAGATATCGTCTTACCAATGGCCGCTGCAACCATAGATGTCACACGTGTGGCCACCTGGGCCAAAATTGGGCACAGTTAATGTTTAGGACGCGAGAAACTTAACGCAGCGAAAACGAAATTTGGGGATCAATAATTTTTTTTAAAATTAATTTTTTGAGGATTTTTGTGCCCCTAAGAGGTGCGCATATCACTTAAATGTGGATACAGCCCCCTTCACCACACCCAGCTGCATTATCAGTCAAATTCGATGCGCAGGGGAGAAGAAGGTTGATCTGAGGGGTGATCTGGGGGTGGTCTGAGGGTTGGTCTGGGGGTGACGGGGGGGGAAGTGTTTATTTTATATTTCTTACGTTTAGTGGAGTCGTGGGTCTAAAAAGGTTGAGAAACTAAAAGGCTTTAGACAATTTTAGACAATGGCGTTCAAACTAATAGAACTTAATAAAGTTTGGAAAAAAAGGATGAAAAAAAAAGAAAAATTAAGTTTGTCCCACGGCCAGTTTTTGGAAGCCTTCTGTTGATCTAAATATATTAATCTTTGAGGATCATAAAATGGGAAGAAGTTTAAGAGTTCTACAGGTTTTTCCTCTAAGTTCGCGAAACAGAGTTAACATACGATATGTATTTGAATTACTTATTCCGTGAAATCATATAAGATAAATCTTTTAGAATTTTGGGGTTTTTTAAGCAGTGGGAGGAAAAGCTCTTTAAACAGAGAAACATAACGACACATAACTTTCTTTCCAAACTATTAGTCCATTAGTTATATTAAGGCATCAGAAAATTAATGAAATTATTTTTAAAGAATGATTGCCCGGCGTTGCCCGGGTAGATATATAGATATAAAACTTTCATGCATTCCATCAAAAAAATACTGGGCTGCACCCCCCCCCCCCCTTCCTCTTCATGTTTATCTGGCCAGGCAGAATGCGTTTAGCGCATTTCTACTGAAATTATATACAAACAGTAAGAAAGAAAGAAACTTTGGGCCTAGGCTTCATGCAGAATCCCGCCTTACTTTGATTAAATAAAGGGAATAACGCATTTTGCACTTTACCTCATGGGGGATGTGGAAAAAAGTGCGTCTCTTGGATTATGTGGAAAAAAGTGCGTTTTTACGGGTAAAACAAAAAATAAACGTAAATGTAAATTATAAAACTTATTCCTAATTAAACAGTGGATCAAACAAATCTAATTAAACAGTATTTAACAAATATAATTAAACAGTAAACTTATTCAATCCAAACGTGCGAATCACGCAACACTGTGTTATTAATTCTCAATAAAATCAGACGTATAATCAGAAGAAGGTCCGCAGGCTCAAAGTTTCTATCTTTCTTATTGTTTGTATATCATTTCAGTAGAAACGCGCTAAGTGCATTCTGTCTGGCCAGATGAACATAAAGACCGGGGACTGCAGCCCACTATTTTTTTGATGGAATGCATGAAAAATTTATATCTATATATCTACCCGGGCAACGCCGGGCAATAGTGCTAGTATATATATATATATATATATATATATATATATATTTAAATAATTTAATAAATAACGCAAACACTATTAAGGCGAAAATAAAGATTAGACTTAAATATTGTAAAATTAAAGGATAATGACAATAAGCTTATAAAAGTGCACTATTTTATAAGCTTATTGGGAAAAAAAGATGTTAAGATGGATCAGAGAAATACAAGAAAAGTTTGCAGAGTAATGAAAGAACAGTCCTATTGGATCAAAATATTGTATATGCTTTCATAAAGAAAAAAAAGATATTAAATTGATGTTTGATGGATTCAATCTCGTGTTGATAATTTCATTAGAAACTGCATATAAATTATACGCATTCACTCTCAAAGCGCTGATAAAAGAAAATTTGTCTTGTAGTGATATCAAAACAAAGAAAATGACAAAATTTGAGGAGTATTAATCCTGATATGTTTATTATACAGAGGCTATTCGCACATTTTTTAGATGATTTTGGTAAGCGGTAATAAAAAATCGTATGCTGCAAAATAAATAATTGCAATTGTACTATGTTTTTAAAAGTCAAAATTATAGTCTGCAGCTTGAAAGTTCTGTTTTTATTCAAAATGGCGTTTTTAACAAAGCAGTGGTTCGAAGGCTACATTTATGCTCTTTCCGAAGAGAAATATGCATACTCCGTTATCCAAAAACGATGTGAGAGTCATGGTTTTGTGATATCTAAAGCGTCGATAGGTAATATCGTCAACAAGAAAGGAAAAAAAAACGTCAAATTGGAGCCTTAAATGGGACAAAAATTCCAAACAAGTATCCAAGGAAAAAACGGACATCTTCGACTATTGCAAAGGTACGTTGTTTAATGTTAAAAGAAAATCCCCCTAATCAAAGGACAGTTGCAAAATCATTAAAATGCTCGGTGTCCACTGTAAACAAAATGATAAACGTTGATTTAAATCTTAAGAAAGCGAAAAAACGCAATGTGCATCGTCTTCTTCCAAATCATATCGCTGAACGCAGGACACGCTGCAGAATTCTATATGAGAAACACTTATCCATAGAACAATGGAAAACAATTGTCACAATAGTTGAATCATGGGTGTATTTAAATGACTGCAACAAAAAAAGAGCCATTTATTATCATAAAAGGGGAGAAAAAAATGTAAGTACATGGTTCAAAGAATCGAAAGAAAGTTTTTCTAAGGGATTCATGATTGTTGCTGGTTTTTCTTATAATGGCAAGTTAAAAATAAAGAGAGTGAAAAAAAATGTCAAGATTAACTCCAAATACTATCAGGAACATATTTTATCGCCAATTTTTCTGAATGAAATACCATCGCTTTACCCACAGTGCCATCAATCTGTGAGACTCCATCAGGACAAAGCTAGCAGTCACACATCAAAATCCACTGTAAATTTCCTAAAAGAAATGGAACAAAAAACTGGTATCAAGGCGATACCCTTCACTGATATCCCTACTAAATCTCCCGATGTATCACCTATGGATTTTTGTGATTTCGGACTTTTAAAATCTGCATTATCCAAACGTTGTTCCAAAACCCTTACAGGACTCTGGAAAGCTGTTCAGGAGGAATGGGATATAATACCTCTTCTGACACTTCAAAAGGCATTATTATCCTGGAAATTGCGGTGTCGAAAGATAGTTCAGAATAAAAGATGTCAAATAGAACATTTAGAACACAAGAATTTTATGTAATTTAGATTTGTGAATACAATATACATCGTCTAAAAAATGTGTGAACAGCCTCTGTATGTTAGAGAAATCGGGATTTTCCGGGAGTGGGAGATAATTTTTGGGGTAGTTTATTACTCGAAATCCAGGGCTTACATACATAATCACTGTTGAATGAACCAAAAAAACTGCCTCTAGAGTCTCTCGCAGTTTTTTGTAGCTACGTCGCTTTTATT